>VOQZ01000508.1:0-139391 GCA_008079305.1 Phytophthora palmivora | reverse complement strand
ACATATCCAGAAAACATGTCTTGACGAGGAGTAGAATGTTGTTTCCTCGTTCGGACTCTGGAAGGTGTGTGACGAAATCCATGGATACGACTTCGAACGTCTTGTCGGCTCGATGTTTCCTGGGGAGGGCCCCTGGTTGGGTGGCCGACCTTTGCCACTAGCACAATCAGTGCACTCTTTCACGTAAGCTTCAACGTCGGCGTACATCCCTTGCCAATAAAATCGAGCAGAGCTTCTGGTGGGTACGCGTGATACCCTGGTGGCCCTTGAAATCCTCATGGGCGTATGGAGCATATCGAGCGGAGAGATTGGGGTACTACCAACCTCAACTCATCCGTGTGACTCCTTGGCCTTCCTCGGGCGGATCGCCTCAGCGGTATAATACGCCTCGGACGTCCAGTACAAACAATTCTGCCTCCTCGAGATCCGGCGGATCTGAGGACGAGAGAAGTCTTCTAAGTCACCTCTCAAGAACTTCTTAAGATTCATCAGATGACTGTCTCCGTCTTGCTGAGCTTTGATACGTCTCCATCGTTCCGCTTGATACTCGACGGGCCCCATAGGCTCCTGTTGATCAGGCTCCTGTCGGTGTTGACTACGTGTTATCGCGGCCATAACCCTCACGGGTGCCGGTAACGGGCGGAATCTGCTCCTGGGTGCGCATCATTCACGACTTCAGCAGGGGGCTCCTCTACGAGGGCCTCTGTTTTTTCTCCCCCTAGAAATCTCGACGGTTTCATTATCCTTTCCGGTATCATCGAAACTTGTTCCAGGTGCATCAACTCGGCTGGATCACTTACGGTCCAGGCCTCGCCTAGTGCTAGGGTCTTGGACGTGAGGTAATCCGCTGCCTGGTTATAATCACGCTTGACGTGTACCAACTGGATTGATTTGAACTTCTCTTTCAGGACTGCATACTCGGCTAATCGTCGTTGGAGATTCGGCTGATTACAGTTGATCAATCCTTGAGCTTGTTGGATTACAATCCGAGAGTCTCCAACGACTATTATCTCAGAGATGCCTCGTTCAGACACAAGGTCAGCCCTTCAGTAAGCCGTGGTACTCAGCGTCGTTCACAGTGACATCCTCTAAAGGAAAGCCTTGGGCAGACACGACGTGCCAACCGGGGAGTTCCCAGATGATACACCCGCAACTTCCTTGGCGAGTAGAGGTTTTCGCAGCGCCATCAAAGCTCATGACATACCCTTTGAAATCTTCTTCCAACATCTCGACGCTAATCACAGGGGGAGGTTTAACTCGCCCCTTAGCAGGGATGAGGGACTCCAATCTCATCCAGGTGTTCCCTGGGCGTGATGCCTGCTCCTAGAACTGCGGCCAAACCATCTTCATCTCGTTGTACCTTGCATACTTCTAGATCCAGTGAGATAGTATGAGTCCCCATCGAACACACCTTCCGTCAGCACTTTTAGATTTCAACAGCCAGATAACACGGAATATCTCGTATAGACTCTGATCGGGCAGTCCCGGATGAGGGCTTCAAATACGTCGAGGACCCGCATCACTGCAACAACCTCTTTCTCCGCAGCGTGATATCGGATCTCAGACTCGTTCAGAACCCGGCCGGTGAACCTGACTGGGTGGATCACTCCGTCATACTCTTGACCAAGGACTGCACAAGCGGCCCACGGGTTGGCGTGAGGAATGATTACAAATGGTCGGGTCCGATCCGGGTGTCTCAACAGAGGTGTAGACACTATCTTCCGCTTGAGAATCTCGAATGCCTCTTTGGCTCGGGTCAAGTCACGTCCAGCCTTGATCTGCTCGTCAGTCAATTCGTAGAGTACTGCTGCTATAACTGGGAAATCTTCGATGAACTTGTGATAGTAATTCAGACTTCCAAGGAACGACTGCACGCCTTTCAGTGTTGACGGGAACGGTAGATCTTGGACAGACTTCGCGATCTTCGGTATCGCCCTGATTCCTTCAGCACTGATCTCGTGCGAGAGATACGGGATGGACAGCTTTCCGAACTCGCTCTTTGGCAGACTCACCGAAATATTCCAGTAGCGAAGCCTGTACAAGAGTGTGTTCAGATCGTCACATAGTTGATCCCACGTAGGCGCCCCATGCGCAATGTCGTCGATGTACGAACTCCGTCCAAGAACCGGTCCCATTTGGGGCGGGGCCGGGATACTCCGCTTGAACACCGTCATGTGGTCCGTTAGGATTGGGACTTCCTGATCGACTCCTGACGTGCTTCGCTTAGCCTGATCCAAGTTTAAGAATTCCAATACATCTGAATCCACTAGCCTCTCTTCTTCGGGAGGTAATCGGACGAAACCCCAAAGGCAGTTATTGATGACTGCTTGGTATACCAGTGGTGCATTCTTCAGACCGAAGGGCATTCTTACCCATTGAAAGTGTCCAAACGGGCACACGAAAGCCGAAATAAGCTTAGCTCGTTCGGTCATCCTTATTGCCCAAAAGCCACTAGCCATATCTAGCGACATGAACCACATCGCTCTCTCGAAACCAATCAAAAGATCGTCAATCAGTGGCAACGGGTAATTAGACAACTTGATGAAACTGTTCACCACACGGTAGTCAATACACATCCGGATGTCCACTCCATTCTTCTTCAAGACGATCACGATAGGAGATGCCCAAGAGGACTCCGAAAGTTCAATCAGTCCAGTCTCCAATAGCTTCTTGAGTAGCTCGTACACTTTCAAGGCGAGGTGTGGTGCGACCGAACGTGGTCGTTGTGCCACTGGTTTGGCATCTCCCACGTCTAGATCACATACCACTCCTCTGGCCGGCGCAGGTGCAGCATTGCCATCTCCCAGAAATATCTTCCGATGATGCTCCAGTATGGTTCGCAGCTTCCGATCTTCCGCCGTGTAGTCCTCCCGGGGACACCTACATCTGCTTTTGAGATATCACATTCGGGGCTCAAGTCCTTCAATTCTGGAAGCAGCGCAAGTTCGTCTCGCAACTGTGACATCCGCTCACTACCCTCGTGAATATACACTCCGGGTTCCAAGTCGAGATCTTCCTGGTTGACTCGCATACACCGGGCAAACTCGGCTTCCAACTTCGCTATCGGTGTACTTAGGGCGCCCCAATCGGAATGTCCTCATCTTCTCCAGAGACCGGTAAAGATATAGGATCTGAGCTGGATGACTCAGAGTCCGACTCGGTCTGTGTAGCTGCGTCCCTGGATTCGGTCGTCTGGGTTGACCCATTCACTTTAGGCCTGGATTGTTCCAACTCGCGTTCGGGCTGCTTACTAGTCGGCTTCCGCAACTGTGCCATCCGAACCATGGTTCCCTCAGGGCTTGGCCTCAGCAGGATCCTGGATGGCCACTGGTATTCCGGGCTCTCGACACATGGAGGTTGTAACGACTCCTCGTAAGCAGCGATCCTACGCTCGAGTCTTCGTCTTTCGGCAGACTTTGTGTTCTCGTAGATAAGCTGCTGCCACTCCTTGTACCTCGGGGACCCTGGGCGGACATACCGTCCAGCCCGTGGGAAATGTCCATATTCCACAATCCTTGCCACTGATAAGTCTGTCCCAATCCAGAGCATTGACTGGGATATGTTCACAACTTTGACTGCGACTGCCCAAGACTTAGTGGCGTAGATGATCTGTGTCACCCACCGGTCTCCGCGGCCTGCCCAAACAACTTCGCGCTGCGGATTGCTCTGACCATACCGTATCTTGACGATGGCATGCTCCCCTGGTTGCAGGTAGGCATCTCGCTCGGGTCGCACGGGCAAATCCAGTCCAACATGGTCCCGATCGGGACCGCCGCACATCATGATGGCTTCTTCATCTGGGAGCTGCACAAGCCCCTCACGCACACACAACCTTACTCCGGCGGCATACATGAAATCCATCCCTAAGAGCACTTCTAGATCTTCACCGATGTTCGTCAACCAAACTTTCATGACATACACCACTCTCATTCCCAGTGTGATTTTGACCATAGCCGTCGCAGTGATATACGTTTGAACTCCGCCCAAACCTGATACTTTAATCGGGTCCGGGAGCATCTGAAACTTTAGTTTCAACCTACGCGCAAGGTCCAAGCTAATCATACTTCCAGACGCCCCCGAATCGAGCAAGATTCGGGTCCGTTCGTTATTCACTGTTCCATGCACCATAGCAACGCCGTGACTATCGCTTGACTCATGGTTTTCCCACCATCCATACTTCTGACCGGGTTGTAATCTGAACTCGACTGGTAGATCATCTTCAGACGAGAATGGATATATATGGTCAGAGTCGGTAGGTTCTCCTTGAATCATAGTCATGCATTGTTGGTTATCTGGTTTCTTCACTCTCAATTCTGGTCCAACGTTTGCCAACACACACAATCCTTGGGGTAGCTTAAGCCCGTCGCGTTCTGGATCCCCATCCAGCGGGCTTGTTAGTTTAACTGCTTCCCCGGACTGTCCTTCCCGTCCAGCAGTTTCCTGAGGACATCGGGAGGTAAGCCTGTTAGCGTGCCATTCCGAGCGAGAGCTTTCACGGCTTGCATCATCTCATATTCTTCGCACTGGTCACCGTGATACTTGCCACAATACGAACATGTACGGACCTTGCAGCTATAGCCTGGATGGCCTTCTCGGCCGCATCGATCGCACAGCACGTCCTTCCAGCAATTCTTCTCTCTATGTCCGAACTTCATACACTTCTCACAGAACTCGTTCCGATCGGGATTGTCTCGTCGGGGTGACTGCCACCCCGGGCGAGGCGACTGCCATCCTTGCTGAGGAGTAGACTGCGGTGGACGCCATCCTGCATTCTCCATCGCGCGGTAGACTGCGCTCCGGATGTCCTGTTCAGACAACGCATTGGTCTCCGGGATTGGCCCCACAGGGGCTCCCCGCTCGGTGATCTTTACCTCCGGTTTGGCGGATACTTCTTCCACTTCATCGTCGAAACGTACATGCCCTTCAGACTCCCATCCGCCTTCGTCTTCGCTCACACTCACAAATGCACGGCTTCTGGACTTGAAACGGGTCGGGTCGTATTGTCTGCTCGGAAATCGCGCTTCTGCGATGAGGAGCTGTCATATCCCCCATCCAGACCCAGGTCTTCGTTCTGCTTCAGCACAAACTCCAAATCTTCCAAGTAGCGGAACCGCTGGTTGCGCAGAACAACCTTAAGCTGAGAATCCCTCAAGTTCTTTATGAACCGCTTGATGTGTTCACCTCGTTCCTTCTTCGACTTCCGGAAACGAACATCGGCCTTCACGCCAGCTTCATTGAGCCTGTAGAAGAACTCCAACGCACTCTCAGACGACTTCTGTCTCATGGTGAAGTAACGCTCAGGTTCAGATGTACGTGCCTTCAGATACATGCGCCTAAACTCCGACGACATCCTCTTCCAATCTTGGAGCACGTGTTTGGGGAGTTGTCCTCGCCAATTACGCACGGGTGACGACATCTTCATCTTCAGTTCACGCAAATTGACTTGGTCAGTCCAACCCCCTTGGGCCGACATGTTAATGAACTTCTCCCACCAATTCTTCCGATCTCCGATCGAGGCCTTCTCGTCGAACATCCCCAGCGTGGCGGAGTTGATATACGGCCTGAAAGTGAACATCGTGTTCCCAGCTTTGGATGTAGACGGCAATGCCAGTGATGACTTGACTTCCTCGCCTAGCTCATCACCCGAACTGCTGCTTGAGCTGCTGTCGGCCTCTGACTCTGAGCTTGAACTGCCACTCGAGTCTGACGGGTCATTACTCTGGCGCGTCCGCTTATGTGGCGACTTCTTCCGCTTGAGGCTGGTGTTTAACTTTCCACTCCTTCTCGTAACCGTCTTCCCCGCAGATTGAGGTACTTTGGTTCGCCCCTGCGTCCTCGGCGCTCCGGTAGCAGCGGTGCTGGCATGAGGCTCGGTCTTAATCTCCTTCGGCGCTACGGTCCCAGCAATTCGAGCGAAGTCGGCCTCTGGTAGTGTCGCACGCAACTGATCGAGGACTGTTCTTGGAACGTTCTTCAACCCAGATTGTGACTGGTCGCCGGTGCCCTTTCCCATGATTACGCTCTGAGACATGGTTGCCCGTTTAGGGTCACCACTGTTTGCTCGCGTGGTGGTTGCTGGTTTAGGGTCAGCCATTGCGTAATCCGATTGGACTTGGGCTGATGACGCGCGTAAGTCACGGATCTGTCCCGCTTGGAATTCTTGGATGTTCCGGGCGGTGACACGCTCTTCTTCCCGCACGATCTCCAACGCCTTGAGCTTCCGCTCCACGTCTTCCAAGCCTCGTTGGGCTTGCGCCGTCCAAGCGGCGCGCTCGGCTTCGAGCTTCGCGTCTGCTTCGGCCTGGCGCTGCTGCAAGTGCTGCGCGGCGGCGGCCTCCGTGCGTTCGCGTTCAGCCTTCGCGGCCTGTTGGACTGCAGCCTGGATAGCGGCCATGACGCCCGGAGAGTTCAAGTCCGGAGCGGTTGTCCGAAGAGCACTCTCGTGCAGACGTCGCTCCGCGTCCCGGGCTCGGCGTTCGGCATCCAGTGCTTCCCGTTTGGCCTCATCCAACTCGCGCTGAAGTTGGCCACTTTGACTTGGTGGATGGCCGGCGGAGACCTTCTCATCCAGTCGGGCCATGGCGGCGGTCAACTGCTGGACTTGGTGAAGCGTGGACACAACAGCCTCCGCTGCTCCAGACGACATCGAAGAGCCTGATCGATGGGACCTCCCAGATCGGCTAGAATAGCTCGACTGGGAGTGGCGTCTCGACATGCGTCTGGACGAACCTCGATGCGAACTCTGACGGCGGCTGTAACCACCGAGGCTGGACTCTTCATCCGACTCACCAAGTGACGCCCTCCGTCTGGACCCTCGGTGTGACCTCCGGCTGCGCTTGGAATCAAGTGACCTAGACGGCCGTGCACTCGCTTCCGAAGCAACCTCCGTCATGGTGACATCTTGCTGGTCAGGAAGAGTGACGAGTCCTGAGGTCTCCTGGTGAATCAACTGGAAACCAGTCTCTCCACCTTCGACGGCGGACACACTCGGACCTTGGACGGTCATCGCCATCGCCCCATACCCAACTGATGGCATGTGAGTCAGCGCACTGTGTCCGAATGCTGACGCCGCGGACGACGACGAGCTGTTCCTGGACACATACGATCCGGCTGACCCGGACGTCACTTCTAGGGACGACACATCTGAGGTACCGACCAAGCTCGGGACAGGGTCCGAAGTCGTTCCTCTAGATGCGTCGTCTCGTGTGGACGTCCCTGACGATGGCAACTGCGACGGGAGTGACGCGAGCAAGTCCTCCGGTCGTGGTGGATGATGCTGCGGACGCTTGGACGACGGCTCTCCGATGGACGACCCGCTTGGACTGCGTACGGATCGAAGACCGGCCGTCCTCAATCGCAGGACATAGGTCCGCCCAAGGACAGCAATATCAGACATCAATAGATCTCCGTCTTCATCCTCCGCATGGTACTCCAACACTGGTACACCTTCCGTCCTCGCTTGGTCCTCCGATGCCAGTTGGACACTAAACGTCGCACCTTCAGCCAACAAACGCCATTCGACAAGTTCGGCAGCGAGTAGTCGCTGCAGGTCTGTAGCCAAACTCTGCACGGCTTCCGGTGAGACCATGGACGCTTGAGCTTGGAACCATTCGGGGATCAGATTCCGGAATTGGAAACCCGCTTGAGATAACAGCGTCTGAAGAACAGCGACGCATTCCCTGGGCGAGAGCATCCCGAGTGGAACTTGGGCCCCAGCGAGATCCTGAGCGGTGGCCAGATCCCGACGGACTGGGGCCATCTCTTCGACCCACGGACGAGCTACATCCTCAGCCGCAGTTCGCGCAGCCAAATACTTCGACGTAGTGAGCGCAGCATTCATCCACGCAAGCGAGTCCGGGAGAACTTCTGGCCAAGTGTACTCGACACTCGGCGGCGATATCTGTCCGGACTGCTCTTGCTCCCACCGGGCGACTTGTGAAGCAGCATACTCCCGCGACACTCGTTCTTCCGGCTGGTCGCTTGTCAATTCCACATCTCGGACAGTCATCTCTTCCGGAACCGGCGGCAGCAACGCCACTTGGACACTCGAGCTCACTTCCAGCGACGCATCTTGAACGGGCGGTGAGGAGTCCGAAACTCGACCCTCCACCCGGGGCTCTTCCACATTGGCGCCTCCCACAGACGCCTGATCGGGCTCATCCAGACCGGACTCACCCCAACAGTCTTCGACTTGGACTCAGACTCTCCGTCCGCCGACACTTGGTGCGCGTCGTCTTGAACGGCCGTCTGGGTCTCCGCCGAAGCCCGCTTCGCTTCCAAGGCTGCCTGACGCTTCGCAGCGTTAGCCTTCCTCGCAGCTCGCTCAACCTCTTCCAGCGACTCCTGCTCAGGCGGCGGCAACCCTTGGATCCTCCGGGACTGTCGCGACGCCTCCACGCGCTCGCGACCTCCGCGTCCCCCACGTGTGCTTGCACCTCTTCCAGCTGCCATAGACACTGGTTAAGGAGTTAGTACACCCAGTAACCTAGACTTCAAATATAAACAACTCGCGGTGAAATCCCTGGTTCGAATCCGGGCACGCGCACCAGCTGTGACGAGGCGGGTGAACGCCTGAATCGTCCAGGTGTATAGTACGCGTTCCAGATGGGAACTCCGTTTGGGGTATTCCAACTAGAACAACCTCGGCTAAATTACTTCAACCGAGGTGGCGTGTGTCCTTGTGTCAATCCCTATAGGTTCGTTTGTCTTCGTAACCAGGGAGATGCACCGCAGGTGAGTTGTCTTCTAGATGTAGGTCTTGGTCGCAGGGCCGAACGTAACTTCTTAATACGTAGCCTCCACAGCAGTTAACCAGATATAAACAATAAACAACTAATCAGAGTTATATACAATATGCAGCCTCTCCTTATTCTTTCGGACCGTGGAAAGGTCGGTCACTTCACTAGTCGACTGGTCGCAATTCCGGGATACTAGTCAATCCCGGCCGACCTTCTTCTAAACGCGCACCACTCCCAATATAGGAGAAATTAACGTAAGCAATACAATCCCTTCACTCAACAGTACTTTCGTTCAAACTCTTACGTTGAGACTGATACAACAACGCAAAAGGTAATCGGTTGAGAATATGAAATGCGGGACCCCTTTCGGAGAGACAACCGCAACTAAGATATGGAATGGGCGGTTCACTCCGAATGTGTGGTTAGCCACACCCGGTCCCCAACCCAATGTGGCCTAGAATACTTACGAGAGCTCCACGTTGGATGCCTTGCCACACGCGCCTTCACACCACACCTAACCGGGCCTCCTGGTATACTTCTTCAGGCAGGCTTGTCCGGGTCGCTTGTGGGTTTCTCGGTAAAACGAACTCTGATTATATGTTATCTGTCCTATCTTTGGTCTAGCTGTAATGCATGCATGCACACTTTAGACTTACTTTCAGTATACCTTCGCTTGCGTCATCATTGATGAGTGTTTTCACATTCAGTGTGTCTTCGTCTGCGTCATCATTGATGTGTGGTTGCTTGATCTTGGGATCTGTTGACTCTTGGTTCTGGTTGACTGATGGTTCTTCTTCGACTGTTCTTCAATACTTCCTTGCACAGAAAGCAGATCTTCGTCGGCTGACTTGGTGTAGCTATGATGAGTCTCTTCATCTAGACTTGGTACGTCCAGACTCCTTCGTTCAGACTTCATCTCTCTCTTGGACCATCTTGGCCTTACGCTTGGTGACAGTAGTGTTTGATGATCTTCAATGGGGACTCATTGTCTTCATGTACTCGTATGAGTGTGAGGCCATGTCAAGACTAGGTGGCTCGATCAACTATGCTTAGTTGAGAGCTCTTCCGCGCCTTTTGAGCATAACCTGTCGTCGGGAACTTGGTACCATCCAGACTCCTTCGTCTGGGTTCTCTTACGTTTGGGATACCTGGGCCCTCCACGGCCTTCCCACACTCCAATCACTTTCCACAACCCATTTGTCATCCACTTGTCACACGAAACTGGCCTTCTGATCCACCAATCAGGACCCGTTTGGGCGGGACTCGGAAAAATCCAGAGTCACATCGTGTCAGTGAGGTAATCCGCTGCCTGGTTATAATCACGCTTGACGTGTACCAACTGGATTGATTTGAACTTCTCTTTCAGGACTGCATACTCGGCTAATCGTCGTTGGAGATTCGGCTGATTACAGTTGATCAATCCTTGAGCTTGTTGGATTACAATCCGAGAGTCTCCAACGACTATTATCTCAGAGATGCCTCGCTCAGACACAAGGATTAGCCCTTTCAGTAAGCCGTGGTACTCAGCATCGTTCACAGTGACATCATCTAAAAGAAAGCCTTGGGCGGACACGACGTGCCAACCGGGGAGTTCCCAGATGATACACCCGCAACTTCCTTGGCGAGTGGAGGTTTACGCAGCGCCATCAAAGCTCATGACATACCCCTTGAAATCTTCTTCCAACATCTCGACACTAATCACAGGGGGAGGTTTAACTCGTCCCTTAAGCGGGATGAGGGACTCCGCAATCTCATCCAGGTGTTCCCTGGGCGTGATACCTGCTCCTAGGACTGCGGCCAAACCATCTTCATCTCGTTGTACCTTGCATACTTCTAGATTCCAGTGAGATAGTATGAGTCCCCATCGAACACACCTTCCGTCAGCACTCTTAGATTTCAACAGCCAGGATAACACGGAATATCTCGTATAGACTCTGATCGGGCAATCCCGGATGAGGGCTTCAAATACGTCGAGGACCCGCATCACTGCAACAACCTCTTTCTCCGCAGCGTGATATCGGATCTCAGACTCGTTCAGAACCCGGCCGGTGAACCTGACTGGGTGGATCACTCCGTCATACTCTTGACCAAGGACTGCACAAGCGGCCCACGGGTTGGCGTGAGGAATGATTACAAATGGTCGGGTCCGATCCGGGTGTCTCAACAGAGGTGTAGACACTATCTTCCGCTTGAGAATCTCGAATGCCTCTTTGGCTCGGGTCAAGTCACGTCCAGCCTTGATCTGCTCGTCAGTCAATTCGTAGAGTACTGCTGCTATAACTGGGAAATCTTCGATGAACTTGTGATAGTAATTCAGACTTCCAAGGAACGACTGCACGCCTTTCAGTGTTGACGGGAACGGTAGATCTTGGACAGACTTCGCGATCTTCGGTATCGCCCTGATTCCTTCAGCACTGATCTCGTGCGAGAGATACGGGATGGACAGCTTTCCGAACTCGCTCTTTGGCAGACTCACCGAAATATTCCAGTAGCGAAGCCTGTACAAGAGTGTGTTCAGATCGTCACATAGTTGATCCCACGTAGGCGCCCCATGCGCAATGTCGTCGATGTACGAACTCCGTCCAAGAACCGGTCCCATTTGGGGCGGGGCCGGGATACTCCGCTTGAACACCGTCATGTGGTCCGTTAGGATGGGACTTCCTGATCGACTCTTGACGTGCTTCGCTTAGCCTGATCCAAGTTTAAGAATTCCAATACATCTGAATCCACTAGCCTCTCTTCTTCGGGAGGTAATCGGACGAAGCCCCAAAGGCAGTTATTGATGACTGCTTGGTATACCAGTGGTGCATTCTTCAGACCGAAGGGCATTCTTACCCATTGAAAGTGTCCAAACGGGCACACGAAAGCCGAAATAAGCTTAGCTCGTTCGGTCATCCTTATTGCCCAAAAGCCACTAGCCATATCTAGCGACATGAACCACATCGCTCTCTCGAAACCAATCAAAAGATCGTCAATCAGTGGCAACGGGTAATTAGACAACTTGATGAAACTGTTCACCACACGGTAGTCAATACACATCCGGATGTCCACTCCATTCTTCTTCAAGACGATCACGATAGGAGATGCCCAAGAGGACTCCGAAAGTTCAATCAGTCCAGTCTCCAATAGCTTCTTGAGTAGCTCGTACACTTTCAAGGCGAGGTGTGGTGCGACCGAACGTGGTCGTTGTGCCACTGGTTTGGCATCTCCCACGTCTAGATCACATACCACTCCTCTGGCCGGCGCAGGTGCAGCATTGCCATCTCCCAGAAATATCTTCCGATGATGCTCCAGTATGGTTCGCAGCTTCCGATCTTCCGCCGGTGTAGTCCTCCCGGGGACACCTACATCCGCTTTTGAGATATCACATTCGGGGCTCAAGTCCTTCAATTCTGGAAGCAGCGCAAGTTCGTCTCGCAACTGTGACATCCGCTCACTACCCTCGTGAATATACACTCCGGGTTCCAAGTCGAGATCTTCCTGGTTGAGTCGCATACACCGGGCAAACTCGGCTTCCAACTTCGCTATCGGTGTACTTGGGGGCGCCCCAATCGGAATGTCCTCATCTTCTCCAGAGACCGGTAAAGATATAGGATCTGAGCTGGATGACTCAGAGTCCGACTCGGTCTGTGTAGCTGCGTCCCTGGATTCGGTCGTCTGGGTTGACCCATTCACTTTAGGCCTGGATTGTTTCAACTCGCGTTCGGGCTGCTTACTAGTCGGCTTCCGCAACTGTGCCATCCGAACCATGGTTCCCTCAGGGCTTGGCCTCAGCAGGATCCTGGATGGCCACTGGTATTCCGGGCTCTCGACACATGGAGGTTGTAACGACTCCTCGTAAGCAGCGATCCTACGCTCGAGTCTTCGTCTTTCGGCAGACTTTGTGTTCTCGTAGATAAGCTGCTGCCACTCCTTGTACCTCGGGGACCCTGGGCGGACATACCGTCCAGCCCGTGGGAAATGTCCATATTCCACAATCCTTGCCACTGATAAGTCTGTCCCAATCCAGAGCATTGACTGGGATATGTTCACAACTTTGACTGCGACTGCCCAAGACTTAGTGGCGTAGATGATCTGTGTCACCCACCGGTCTCCGCGGCCTGCCCAAACAACTTCGCGCTGCGGATTGCTCTGACCATACCGTATCTTGACGATGGCATGCTCCCCTGGTTGCAGGTAGGCATCTCGCTCGGGTCGCACGGGCAAATCCAGTCCAACATGGTCCCGATCGGGACCGCCGCACATCATGATGGCTTCTTCATCTGGGAGCTGCACAAGCCCCTCACGCACACACAACCTTACTCCGGCGGCATACATGAAATCCATCCCTAAGAGCACTTCTAGATCTTCACCGATGTTCGTCAACCAAACTTTCATGACATACACCACTCTCATTCCCAGTGTGATTTTGACCATAGCCGTCGCAGTGATATACGTTTGGACTCCGCCCAAACCTGATACTTTAATCGGGTCCGGGAGCATCTGAAACTTTAGTTTCAACCTACGCGCAAGGTCCAAGCTAATCATACTTCCAGACGCCCCCGAATCGAGCAAGATTCGGGTCCGTTCGTTATTCACTGTTCCATGCACCATAGCAACGCCGTGACTATCGCTTGACTCATGGTTTTCCCACCATCCATACTTCTGACCGGGTTGTAATCTGAACTCGACTGGTAGATCATCTTCAGACGAGAATGGATGTATATGGTCAGAGTCGGTAGGTTCTCCTTGAATCATAGTCATGCATTGTTGGTTATCTGGTTTCTTCACTCTCAATTCTGGTCCAACGTTTGCCAACACACACAATCCTTGGGGTAGCTTAAGCCCGTCGCGTTCTGGATCCCCATCCAGCGGGCTTGTTAGTTTAACTGCTTCCCCGGACTGTCCTTCCCGTCCAGCAGTTTCCTGAGGACATCGGGAGGTAAGCCTGTTAGCGTGCCATTCCGAGCGAGAGCTTTCACGGCTTGCATCATCTCATATTCTTCGCACTGGTCACCGTGATACTTGCCACAATACGAACATGTACGGACCTTGCAGCTATAGCCTGGATGGCCTTCTCGGCCGCATCGATCGCACAGCACGTCCTTCCAGCAATTCTTCTCTCTGTGTCCGAACTTCATACACTTCTCACAGAACTCGTTCCGATCGGGATTGTCTCGTCGGGGTGACTGCCACCCCGGACGAGGCGACTGCCATCCTTGCTGAGGAGTAGACTGCGGTGGACGCCATCCTGCATTCTCCATCGCGCGGTAGACTGCGCTCTGGATGTCCTGTTCAGACAACTCGGACTGGGCGTTGGTCTCCGGGATTGACCCCACAGGGGCTCCCCGCTCGGCGATCTTTACCTCCGGTTTGGCGGATACTTCTTCCACTTTGTCATCGAAACGTACATGCCCTTCAGACTCCCATCCGCCTTCGTCTTCGCTTACACTCACAAATGCACGGCTTCTGGACTTGAAACGGGTCGGAGTCGTATTATCTGCTCGGAAATCGCGCTTCTGCGATGAGGAACTGTCATATCCCCCATCCAGACCCAGGTCTTCGTTCTGCTTCAGCACAAACTCCAAATCTTCCAAGTAACGGAACCGCTGGTTGCGCAGAACAACCTTAAGCTGAGAATCCCTCAAGTTCTTTATGAACCGCTTGATGTGTTCACCTCGTTCCTTCTTCGACTTCCGGAAACGAACATCGGCCTTCACGCCAGCTTCATTGAGCCTGTAGAAGAACTCCAATGCACTCTCAGACGACTTCTGTCTCATGATGAAGTAACGCTCAGGTTCAGATGTACGTGCCTTCAGATACATGCGCCTAAACTCCGACGACATCCTCTTCCAATCTTGGAGCACGTGTTTGGGGAGTTGTCCTCGCCAATTACGCACGGGTGACGACATCTTCATCTTCAGTTCACGCAAATTGACTTGGTCAGTCCAACCCCCTTGGGCCGACATGTTAATGAACTTCTCCCACCAATTCTTCCGATCTCCGATCGAGGCCTTCTCGTCGAACATCCCCAGCGTGGCGGAGTTGATATACGGCCTGAAAGTGAACATCGTGTTCCCAGCTTTGGATGTAGACGGCAATGCCAGTGATGACTTGACTTCCTCGCCTAGCTCATCACCCGAACTGCTGCTTGAGCTGCTGTCGGCCTCTGACTCTGAGCTTGAACTGCCACTCGAGTCTGACGGGTCATTACTCTGGCGCGTCCGCTTATGTGGCGACTTCTTCCGTTTGAGGCTGGTGTTTAACTTTCCACTCCTTCTCGTAAGCGTCTTCCCCGCAGATTGAGGTACTTTGGTTCGCCCCTGCGTCCTCGGCGCTCCGGTAGCAGCGGTGCTGGCATGAGGCTCGGTCTTAATCTCCTTCGGCGCTACGGTCCCAGCAATTCGAGCGAAGTCGGCCTCTGGTAGTGTCGCACGCAACTGATCGAGGACTGTTCTTGGAACGTTCTTCAACCCAGATTGTGACTGGTCGCCGGTGCCCTTTCCCATGATTACGCTCTGAGACATGGTTGCCCGTTTAGGGTCACCACTGTTTGCTCGTGTGGTGGTTGCTGGTTTAGGGTCAGCCATTGCGTAATCCGGTTGGACTTGGGCTGATGACGCGCGTAAGTCACGGATCTGTCCCGCTTGGAATTCTTGGATGTTCCGGGCAGTGACACGCTCTTCTTCCCGCACGATCTCCAACGCCTTGAGCTTCCGCTCCACGTCTTCTAGGCCTTGTTGGGCTTGCGCCGTCCAAGCGGCGCGCTCGGCTTCGAGCTTCGCGTCTGCTTCGGCCTGCCGCTGCTGCAAGTGCTGCGCGGCGGCGGCCTCCGTGCGCTCGCGTTCAGCCTTCGCGGCCTGTTGGACTGCAGCCTGGATAGCGGCCATGACGCCCGGAGAGTTCAAGTCCGGAGCGGTTGTCCGAAGAGCACTCTCGTGCAGACGTCGCTCCGCGTCCCGGGCTCGGCGTTCGGCATCCAGTGCTTCCCGTTTGGCCTCATCCAACTCGCGCTGAAGTTGGCCACTTTGACTTGGTGGATGGCCGGCGGAGACCTTCTCATCCAGTCGGGCCATGGCGGCGGTCAACTGCTGGACTTGGTGAAGCGTGGACACAACAGCCTCCGCTGCTCCAGACGACATCGAAGAGCCTGATCGATGGGACCTCCCAGATCGGCTAGAATAGCTCGACTGGGAGTGGCGTCTCGACATGCGTCTGGACGAACCTCGATGCGAACTCTGACGGCGGCTGTAACCACCGAGGCTGGACTCTTCATCCGACTCACCAAGTGACGCCCTCCGTCTGGACCCTCGGTGTGACCTCCGGCTGCGCTTGGAATCAAGTGACCTAGACGGCCGTGCACTCGCTTCCGAAGCAACCTCCGTCATGGTGACATCTTGCTGGTCCGGAAGAGTGACGAGTCCTGATGTCTCTTGATGAATCAACTGGAAACCAGTCTCTCCACCTTCGGCGGCGGACACACTCGGACCTTGGACGGTCATCGCCATCGCCCCATACCCAACTGATGGCATGTGAGTCAGCGCACTGTGTCCGAATGCTGACGCCGCGGACGACGACGAGCTGTTCCTGGACACATACGATCCGGCTGACCCGGACGTCACTTCTAGGGACGACACATCTGAGGTACCGACCAAACTCGGGACAGGGTCCGAAGTCGTTCCTCTAGATGCGCCGTCTCGTGTGGACGTCCCTGACGATGGCAACTGCGACGGGAGTGACGCGAGCAAGTCCTCCGGTCGTGGTGGATGATGCTGCGGACGCTTGGACGACGGCTCTCCGATGGACGACCCGCTTGGACTACGTACGGATCGAAGACCGGCCGTCCTCAATCGCAGGACATAGGTCCGCCCAAGAACAGCAATATCAGACATCAATAGATCTCCGTCTTCATCCTCCGCATGGTACTCCAACACTGGTACACCTTCCGTCATCGCTTGGTCCTCCGATGCCAGTTGGACACTAAACGTCGCACCTTCAGCCAACAAACGCCATTCGACAAGTTCGGCAGCGAGTAGTCGCTGCAGGTCTGTAGCCAAACTCTGCACGGCTTCCGGTGAGACCATGGACGCTTGAGCTTGGAACCATTCGGGGATCAGATTTCGGAATTGGAAACCCGCTTGAGATAACAGCGTCTGAAGAATAGCGACGCATTCCCTAGACGAGAGTAACCCGAGTGGAACTTGGACTCCAGCGAGGTCCTGAGCGGTAGCCAGATCCCGACGGACTGGGGCCATCTCTTCGACCCACGGACGAGCTACATCCACAGCCGCAGTTCGCGCAGCCAAATACTTCGACGTAGTGAGCGCAGCATTCATCCACGCAAGCGAGTCCGGGAGAACTTCTGGCCAAGTGTACTCGACACTCGGCGGCGATATCTGTCCGGACTGCTCTTGCTCCCACCGGGCGACTTGTGAAGCAGCATACTCCCGCGACACTCGTTCTTCCGGCTGGTCTCTTGTCAATTCCACATCTCGGACAGTCATCTCTTCCGGAACCGGCGGCAGCAACGCCACTTGGACACTCGAGCTCGCTTCCAGCGACACATCTTGAACGGGCGGTGAGGAGTCCGAAACTCGACCCTCCACCCGGGGCTCTTCCACATTGGCGCCTCCCACAGACGCCTGATCGGGCTCATCCAGACCGGACTCACCCCCAACAGTCTTCGACTTGGACTCAGACTCTCCGTCCGCCGACACTTGGTGCGCGTCGTCTTGAACGGCCGTCTGGGTCTCCGCCGAAGCCCGCTTCGCTTCCAAGGCTGCCTGACGCTTCGCAGCGTTAGCCTTCCTCGCAGCTCGCTCAACCTCTTCCAGCGATTCCTGCTCAGGCGGCGGCAACCCTTGGATCCTCCGGGACTGTCGCGACGCCTCCACGCGCTCGCGACCTCCGCGTCCCCCACGTGTGCTTGCACCTCTTCCAGCTGCCATAGACACTGGTTAAGGAGTTAGTACACCCAGTAACCTAGACTTCAAATATAAACAACTCGCGGTGAAATCCCTGGTTCGAATCCGGGCACGCGCACCAGCTGTGACGAGGCGGGTGAACGCCTGAATCGTCCAGGTGTATAGTACGCGTTCCAGATGGGAACTCCGTTTGGGGTATTCCAACTAGAACAACCTCGGCTAAATTACTTCAACCGAGGTGGCGTGTGTCCTTGTGTCAATCCCTATAGGTTCGTTTGTCTTCGTAACCAGGGAGATGCACCGCAGGTGAGTTGTCTTCTAGATGTAGGTCTTGGTCGCAGGGCCGAACGTAACTTCTTAATACGTAGCCTCCACAGCAGTTAACCAGATATAAACAATAAGCAACTAATCAGAGTTATATACAATATGCAGCCTCTTCTTATTCTTTCGGACCGTGGAAAGGTCGGTCACTTCACTAGTCGACTGGTCGCAATTCCGGGATACTAGTCAATCCCGGCCGACCTTCTTCTAAACGCGCACCACTCCCAATATAGGAGAAATTAACGTAAGCAATACAATCCCTTCACTCAACAGTACTTTCGTTCAAACTCTTACGTTGAGACTGATACAACAACGCAAAAGGTAATCGGTTGAGAATATGAAATGCGGGACCCCTTTCGGAGAGACAACCGCAACTAAGATATGGAATGGGCGGTTCACTCCGAATGTGTGGTTAGCCACACCCGGTCCCCAACCCAATGTGGCCTAGAATACTTACGAGAGCTCCACGTTGGATGCCTTGCCACACGCGCCTTCACACCACACCTAACCGGGCCTCCTGGTATACTTCTTCAGGCAGGCTTGTCCGGGTCGCTTGTGGGTTTCTCGGTAAAACGAACTCTGATTATATGTTATCTGTCCTATCTTTGGTCTAGCTGTAATGCATGCATGCACACTTTAGACTTACTTTCAGTATACCTTCGCTTGCGTCATCATTGATGAGTGTTTTCACATTCAGTGTGTCTTCGTCTGCGTCATCATTGATGTGTGGTTGCTTGATCTTGGGATCTGTTGACTCTTGGTTCTGGTTGACTGATGGTTCTTCTTCGACTGTTCTTCAATACTTCCTTGCACAGAAAGCAGATCTTCGTCGGCTGACTTGGTGTAGCTATGATGAGTCTCTTCATCTAGACTTGGTACGTCCAGACTCCTTCGTTCAGACTTCATCTCTCTCTTGGACCATCTTAGCCTTACGCTTGGTGACAGTAGTGTTTGATGATCTTCAATGGGGACTCATTGTCTTCATGTACTCGTATGAGTGTGAGGCCATGTCAAGACTAGGTGGCTCGATCAACTATGCTTAGTTGAGAGCTCTTCCGCGCCTTTTGAGCATAACCTGTCGTCGGGAACTTGGTACCATCCAGACTCCTTCGTCTGGGTTCTCTTACGTTTGGGATACCTGGGCCCTCCACGGCCTTCCCACACTCCAATCACTTTCCACAACCCATTTGTCATCCACTTGTCACACGAAACTGGCCTTCTGACCCACCAATCAGGACCCGTTTGGGCGGGACTCGGAAAAATCCAGAGTCACATCGTGTCATTAGCTAAACACTGGGTGCGGCGGTACGAACTGCAGCGGTAGTTCCGAGTGGCACCACCTCCATGGTAGAACGAGTATTGATATCCTTGATAATGAACCGATTTAGAACCTGAAACAGGTTCGACACTGTCTGGCAGTATAAATCTACTGCTTGTTATTTCATCTTCAACTTGACGACCTTCACTCTCTTGACTGCTCAAATGCGAACCATCATTCGATTCATGGCTCGAAAACCTCTCGGTGATATCAGGGAGATTGAACCCGTCATCATCTACAACTTGATGACCATCACTCCAGTCGGAGTGTGACGATTGGCTTGGTATAATTTCGGTGTGACCAGACGATATGTCACTCATGGCAGAGCCATAGTCATCACTAATATCGGAGTGGAACGAGTCGGAAGAGTTAGCGTGAAGACGTGTTGGTGATCCATGTTGCCGGACAGGAAGAAGGGGTTTAACTTGGTAGTTGGAGGAGTTGCTTTAGAATTGGTAGAATTGAAAGTGAACTTCAGGGAACTACTTGGTCCAGCACCATCACTTTCGGAAGGTAATAGATGGGATGTGTAGAGCACCTTGTCATCTCACCTTATTGTTATATTTAGATTAGTGTCAGTTTTTCATGGGAAACTACATATTTATTGTTATATTCTTTTTTAACCAACCTGCGATGCCAATAAAAATGGTAATTTAAATTTATTGTAGCAATGCATTATTATCACTGGCTAATATTCCTGGTCTAACAATAACACCTGTCGACCGTGATAATTTTTGACCATTAATTGACCAATAAAAAAGTTGCGCAGGAGTTGACCCAAAAAGCGAGTTGCGCACGAGTTGACCTGCGCAGAGTTTGACCCAAAAAAAATCACTCCTTGGATTCCTCCTAGGGTAATGCCCAGTTTTCGCGTGCCGTTTAGATATCAAAGGCCTCTCTTAACCGCATTCCAGTGGGCTTTGCCGGGGTTGGCTAGGAATTGGCTGACTTCTCTGAGAAAATATGCCAGATCCGGTCGAGTTCCCATCATCAAGTACATGAAGCTACCTACTGCCTCTCTGTACGGGATCGCTTTCATCTCATTCTTTGCTGAATCTGTTTGCGGGCACATGTCCAGACTGAGCTTAACGCTCTTGTCTGTGGGAGTTCGTACTGGGTGTGCGTCAAGATGATTGAAGCGGCCCAGTACTTTGGTAGCGTACTGCTCTTGGTGGATAAAGATGGATCTGGTTTCACGATCGCGAACCATGGACCACCCCAAGAGGTACTGTGCTTCACCTAGATCGGACATTTTAAAGCGCTTCTTTAGAGCGTCTTTAATGTTATTGATGGTGCGAGTTGTCGGGGCAATGATGAGGAGATCATCGACGTACACAAGGATATAGCATGTTTGACCATCAACTTCTCCAATGAAGACGCACTGATCTTTAATCAGTTTGCGGAATTTCATTGTTTTGAGAAATGCACACAGTGTTAGATACCAGATGCGAGGCGCCTGCTTTAAGCCATAGAGACTTTTGAGCAGTTTGCACACGAGGTGTTCTTTTCCTCGGACTGTGAAACCTTCTGGTTGTTCCATATATATTTCTTCATCTAGATATCCATTAAGGAACGCTGTTTTAACGTCCATTTGATGGATTTCCAAGTCAAGGAGTGCGGCGATGGTTAAGAGGAGTCGCAGGACTTCCCTGCGGATGACCGGAGAAAATATCTCATCGTAGTCAATGCCATATTTTTGTAGAAAACCTTTAATTACCAAACGGGCTTTGTAGCGGTCAATCGTGCCGTCGCCGTTGTACTTGACGACAAATACCCATCGACAAAAGAGAGCTTTGCGTCCTTTTGGGAGGGCTGTGAGAATCCATGTTTTGTTGTCCATTAAGGACTTGTACTCCGAGCGTGCGGCAGCGTCCCAGTAATGGGATTCTGGTAGCCTCATTGCAGCAGCGTACGTTTTCGGTTCTGAAATATGTCGGATGGCTAACAATGAGTGGATTTGGGAGAGGTGAGCTGTGTGCTCTTCCTGGTCGTCTGTGTCACTTAGTAATATCTTTGTTGCGTCAATCTGTGCATCGAGTTCAGTAGCTTTTGATTTTTTGTTAAGTTTACTGGTTTCTTTAGTCATGAGGGCATCGGCGGTGCGCTTAAGCATGGCAGACAATGGTGGTAGCACGTGTGGTGTTGGTAGAATTGGTGCTCGTTCTGTCGTATGACTTAGGACGTTCGGTGCTGTGTTTGAGTTGAGAAATTCTAGTAGAGGAAACTCATTCTCACGAAAAGTGACATCCCTGCTGTATATGATGCGGTTTTCCTGAGTGTCAAGGAGTCTGTATCCTTTTTTGTTGAGTGGCAATCCCAGGTACATGCACTTACGAGCTCTGGCTTCGAGTTTGTTTCGGTAAAGTTCCGGAATATGAGCGTATGCCGTGCATCCAAACACTTTGATATAGTGTGCGGAGGGCTTCCTCTTAAACCACTTCTCATGAGGAGTAACTCTATCTGTTGCAGAGCTGGGTGTCATATTGAGTAGATTTGCAACATGTTTAATGCATTCTCCCCACAACACCTGCGGCAGATTGCCATCAATCAGAAAAGCTCTTGTGCGCTCAAGAAGAGTGCGCATACGCCTCTCTGCTACTCCATTTTGTTGTGGAGTGTAGGCATTTGTGAATTGCGCATGAGTATTGTATTTCTTAAATATAATACGTCCCAGTTTCTCATATTCTCGAGCATTGTCACTTTGCAAGTATTTAATTTCATCATCGTGCTTGTTTTCATGGTAGTGGATTTCTCCAACTTCTGCACGGAAAATATTTTGTGCCTTTTTTCTGAAGTCTTCGTAGGACTCATACAGATCTGACTTTCGTTTAATTATATATATGAACATATAACGAGTATAGTCATCAATGAAAGTCAGGAAGTATTGACATCCTGACAGTGTGAGCACCGGTAGTGGTCCTGCCATATCAGTGTGAACTTTTTCCAGAGGGAACTTCGCTCTTTCAACTGTACGTTAATTGAATGGGTTACGATGGGACTTAGCATATATGCACGAAGAGCAGAAGTAGTCTTGCTTCGGATCGAAGTTCGATAGTCCCATGTCCGCAACGGATTTCGCCTTAGCCAGATCCTGCATGATGCGGAAGTTAGGGTGACCCATTCGTTTATGCCATAACAGAACAGTATTGGACGTACCTGAGGTGGCCACATGGGCTTCTTCATCAGAGTCCGTTGCCTTTGCTTGAAACTGATAAAGTGACTTACCACCTCCAGTTTTGGCTTCAAACTTGACGCAGTGAGCGAAGAACAACACACACTTCTTGGCGTTGGGGAAATTGATCTTGTAGTCATTTCCAACCGCTTGGCGGACTGAGAGCAGGTTAAACTTTAGATCGGGTGCGTACAGTACATCGTTAAGAACGATGACTCGCTCCTTCCCCTTTGTGTCCTTGATTTTCATCTTCACATCACCAGTTCCCTTGATTGGAATCTGGTGATTTCCACCGACCGTAATGGCTTTCCCACCGTTGGCTTCAGATTTTCGAACCACTTTGAGCTTGACGTAACATGACGAGTGCAGCCGGAGTCGACAGTCCACATGGGATCATGGTCAGACTCGATGGTGGTGAGGCTTACTTCTTCGGATTCTTGACTGAGATCCAGCGTCGTGATCGCCACAACACCATAGTCGCTATTATCGCCTTCGTCACGATATCGGCGGCCATGGTACTTGTTGCGTCATTGGGATCTGCCTCGGTTACCATGGTTCCCGTTTCGCACGCCCTTGTTGTTGTTGTTGTTGTTGTTGTTGTGACGGGACTGATTTCCTCCTTTGCCATTACAGTTGCCCTTGTAGGGGTGTTGGTGTTGTGGAGGTTGTTGCTGCTGTCGCTGTTGCTGTTGGGGCGGCTTCAGCTTGAAATTAGCTGGAAGCACAGTGCCAGCTTTGATTTGGCCGTTGTAGAGGTGCCGTTGTAGGATGTAGCAGTCGACAGTGTCGTGGTTATCACGCTGGCAGTAGTTGCACTTATGTGATGACACTAGTACCGTATCTGTATTAGACGGAGCTGCCACCAGTACTTGTTCAGGGGCTGAGGCTTGCATGGCTGTTTCAGCACGGGTTTCCCGAGATTCTGGAGTCCCTTGTTTTAGAACGTAGCGGTTACGCGCGAGTTCGTTTTGGACCTTGGTCTCGATGTTGCGCTTGAGATCCTCGTATGGAATGTACTTCCGGCTGCCTTTCCAAACTGCGAGTTCGGACTTCCAATCAGTCGGTAGTGAATGGTACAAGTAGAGCGATTTCTGCTCATCGCTGAGTACACTGTTCGTTGAATCAGCAGCAGCCGTCATCGCACTCTCCAAGTCGTAGATGAAGGTCGCGAGATCGCTTCCTTCTTCATACTTCAAGGCCATGAGGTATGACTGAATATAGTATGGGTCACCGTGTACGGCAGCACCCTCGTACTTGTTACAGAGCGTCTGGTAGATCTCATACGCCGTAGTCTTTTCCTTGACCATGAGGACATGTGGTCGTCAATGGTTTTGATCAGGAACGCCTTAGCTTTCGCTTCCATGAGGCGTAACTTCTTTGAGCTCAGCTGTTGGCTCTTGGCCTTCAGCTTCTCTGCTCGGTCCAATTCCTGCTGCTTTTGGGCAGTGAAGGACTGGATCATGGGAGGGTTTTCTTGCCCCATGTCCACATCGCCGTCGTCTCCAGCGGAACCATCTGAGCTCCCGTCAGAGGACTCACTCGTTGAGGAGTCTTCCTTCGAATCGGGCTTCGGCACTCCCAGTCGAGTCAGGGACGCGTCGAGTTGGTCAGAATAGGCGGGGTTTAGTTCTTCATCCGGGCCCAGGTCGACGTCGGAATCACCAGCGTAGTCGGCTTGGGTGACGAAGCCGAGGAGATTCTTGCCATCGAGGGCAGCGGTGACGCGGGTCTTCCAGATGATGAAGTTCCTGCCGTTCAGGCGAGGAAAGTCGCGGTCGTTCACGGGGGAGGCTTGCGTTGGGCTCATAACCTGTTAAGGGAAGAGGGGACGTCGGTAGTAGTTGGAAAGATGAAAAGTGATTAACAAAGTTAGTTGTCGGCACCGGGTTACGACTCCGGTGCCATTCATCTTCTATCCTGTAATAACTGATCAATCATAAATCACAGGTAATATAAACTACGTTATTTGTAACCATAGTTCTAGTGTACAGAACGCTGTACTTGAGTCACTGACAGGACACATCCTCAACACAAGTCAACTCTTCCCTCATCTACAGGAAATCATCAAACAGTATAAATCTTAGACTAATTTAGAAGTTCAAAATTAGTCAATGCTCAAAATTAGTCTATGCAATCTGCTGTAGTTGTAATGCAGTGGACTCTACCAGTGGTAGCGGCTTCCAACTCGCAGAATATGCGAGGTGTCCGATTAGGAAGTGCCCCTAAACTTTTCGCAATATGAAGTGTTTACAAAACAATGAGCGTTTTACTTCAGCAGATTTGGGTCACAAGAGGGTATCAGTGATACCGTATCACCATATTCAGACTCGCACAACGCAAATTACCTGCGTATGGGTCAAAATCGGGAGTGGGATCATTTACTTTCCGAGTGCATATGACTGCTGCCTTTACGCAGACTATGTGTTCCAATGTCTTTTGGGTTGAAGCTGAGAACACAAATTTCCTCACCACTTTTAAAGCTTCTATTAGTTGCATTCTCTGTCCTCCCAGCCTAAAGCATTGCCTCTAGTTGATTCTCTCGAGGGAATTCAAGATTAATTCGGCACCTCAAGATGCGCGAATCGACCATTCACGCTAAAGATCAGCGTGATGAACAAAACGTGGTTCAGAGCATGCTTGTTGGAATTGACTGCGAACGGCGTGCTAGGGCGTGGACGCATACAGGCTTTCAGAAGGGGGTAGACAGAAAAAACGTGGAGACGAGAAAGTCTCGCACCCAAGTCAGACTTGGATATTGCAGGGCAGGACGTGGACATTTCAGTGGACCCTGTAATAACACTTCATCAAATGCACTTTTCGATTAAAGTAGTGTATTCGATGACACCACTCTTACGCGTATTATGAACACGAACAGAAGAAACCACCCTACAGCAGGCTGCTGGCAACAATGGCCATCAAGGCCACAGCAGCTGACGCTGTCGTCGCTGTCGCAGCACTGCTGCTCTTGCTGCCGCTCTCATCGGAAAGAGCATGGGCGCTGCCCTTCGTCGATCCAGACTCAGCGTTCGAGCCACCAGCATTCGTCGAGCTGTCCGAAGATCCACTCTCCGACGAAGGCATCGACGCGTTGGCAGGCAGCGTCAAGTCAGGGAACGAGAAGTCGGAAGGAGCAGCCTCACATCCATCGCCTGAGGACGAGCACACCGAGCAGATCTGCGCATACAGCGAGCGGCTGCAGCCGTACTGGGAGCTGGCACACTTGGCGTTGTTTTCGTAGCATTTGGGATTAGCCGTAGTCAGCGTTTCAACAGACGGGAGCGGCTCCATGTTGGCGCTCGTGCCGTTGCTGGCCAGCTCGTTGTACATCTCCACCATCTTGGTAGCACGCTCCGAGTTGGCGTCTTCATCACCCGGATTCTTCCAGAAGTCAATCGACTCCTCGACCTCAAAGCCGCTACCAGTGTTGCTAGCCTTGAACTCTACTCCACCGTCCTCGCAGAATTCCGTGTAGTTGCTGTAACCCATCTCGGTGATACCAACCAGGTCATCGATGTTAATGTAACCCAGAATCTTGTAGCTGAACGTGCAGTTATCTCCGTCCGGTTCGACACCCATAGCACAAAGACCACCAGGGTACTCTGAACGACACTCGTCCGTCTTGTCAGCACGCAGTTCCTGCGCGCACGAGTTCGGGTACGAGAACCAGTAGTTACCCGGGTACGGCGCACGGGGATCCGACGTCTGCAAGTTGCTACCCACCATGGGACCAATGTCCATTTGACCATCCAGTCCGTAGTAAACCTTGCAATCTTCAGGCAAGTCGCTTCCTTCATCCGTGCACTTGGCGGTGTCCATGGCAACAAACTCACCGTATTCAGCGGGCGAGTGACTCTCGTAGTACTTGATGCCGTACGTCGGCTGCACGATCGTGAGTTCGTAGAACACGACGTACTGCATGTCGTTCTTGCGATGGCATTTGACCGACTGCTCGTCCACGTTGATACCTTCGGCCTGCACGTACATGAGTGCGCCTTCCACGGACGCAGTGTTGACGGTGTCCAGGTTGTTCATGTACGCGGCCTCAGTTGAGTCTCCGTACTTGGACAGCCACATCTTGGCCTCGTCACTCCACACAGGGGCGTCACCTTGCACACGAGCCTGCACCACAGTGACAGGCTTCATGTGCCAGCCGCCATTGGCGTCAGAGGACGAAGTTGCAGTTGACGAGGTAGTGATGGTGCCAGAAGTGGCCGATGAACCCGAAGACGCCTCCTTGGCGACCATCATCTTGAGGTGCGCGGCGCTGGAGGCGGAACTCAAGGGAGCACCCAGAAGGAAACAGAGCAGACCGAAGCGACGCCACATTGTAGACTAATAGACCGAGCGATGTCGAGGGGACAAGGCGGAATGGAGAATGGCAGCTTTGTTGAGGGACAAATTTGCCCACGATTTGTTGCCAGATTTGTGGGTTTATTTGCGATCTGATTTATGTAAATTGCAGTTGCTCCGACAGGGTTGTGGTTGTTGGAATAGGAGTGTATAGTGGAGAGAAGAGAAGTGTGTAGATATGATAGCAACAAGAGGGATTTTCTGAGGACATTTTCACAGCTAGCGTTTTAGTCGCAAATAAAGCTGCGAATTACTAAACCGTCCGGTTCTGTACGCAATATGGTCTGCATCGTTTGCTGATGTCGTTGCACCGTTCGAAGTGGTCGATCGATTGAGGCGGGACGTCGATCATTTGCATTGGTGTGTGCCTTGTCGTATGAACTTGGATAGTGCATAGCTTTCCTCAGTCGAGCCAGCGCCTTTGCTCCATGCGCGGCGAGGACACGCTCTTCATGACGTCGGCGAAAAGTAGTAACACAAAATCACGTTGAAGCTGAGTGATTTCTCTATGCCGCTGTAATAGGCGCTCGATGCCACGACCGCGCCCATAAGAGGCTTGCTTGAAGGTGCCATTGACAAAACTTGGCTGACGAATCTTTACTCGCTTTTTTCACACTTTCAGTTTAAAGGATCAAAGCGAGCGGGAGCGGCGGGGGTTTCCGACTGAGTAATGGCACATCGTGATTAATCTACCAGATGCTTGTTTGGGGGCATTAGCTGTGTGGTACTTACGCACAGATACCAGGTACTTTGGCACTCACCTTGTCTACGTACTGTCTTGTGCGTTTATTTGTGATTCCTGTACGCATCTCATTTATGCTGTTTCAGATCGACGCATTATATTAGGGGTTCTCACTTTGGCAGCAGCAAGATGATTTGGCAAGAGAAAAGACACTGCTCAGGCTCTGATTGGATGAAATTCATACTGCCAACTTGCTGCCGATGCTTTCTATCCTGCCTCGAAATCGTGGCAGTACGGCAGTAAGTACGGCAGCAAGTTTGCCTGGCAGCGAAAATCGATATTCCCCTCTCAAGATCAATCTGAAGTGTGAGCAGTGATAGCAAGCGAAGAACTTCCGCAGAGTATGGATTTGCCTTCGTACCAGCCTTGGGGCTTCAGCGAGCAGTCGCAGGCGTCAAGCTTAGCTACATTTACACTCAACCTACTGTCGACACTGTCGAAGCCTCACAGACTCCAAGTTTGGCAACGTTATCTCCCAATTTACCAGTCGGCACTATCGAATCCTCGCAGGCGTCAAGATCGTCCCCAACTAATCTACTTGCCAGCGTTCCAGAAGATATTCAGTCCAGTAATCTTTCACCCAGTGATGCATGTAGCAACTCCACTGGCCGGAAGAGCAAACAGAGTAAAACCAAGCGAACTCGTCGTACGATGTGGCATAACGATGGCCCAGATAGCTCGGTCAGCTCACTCTTTATTTATCTTGCCTTGCTTGAAAATTTATAACTATTCTTCGGGAATACTGCAACGAGGTTGAGAAACGACATGTTTTCTGTTCGTAGCACCCAGATAGGCTTTAATGTGTGTCACTTTCAAGTGGTGGTAAATTACCACTATTTGGTAACTATTACCACTGGTAAAAGTTACCCAATCCACAATACAACTTTTTGCCACAATACAATTCTGGCATGCCCGCGATACTTAAAATATCTCGAAGCACCTTCTGCCAGAACGGCTAATAAATACAATGTCAAGTATACACACATCTCAAAAGCTATGCATGTATCGATGAAGCATGCTTTTCGTTTAGCTTTCGCCAGTACTTATAACTAAATCGACCAAATCGGCACTTGGTCTTCCAAAAAGCGAACCCACCGAAGCCTCTTCTTAATCGGCACTATATTTGCTTGTCCTAGCACAGCTTTATGCTAAGCGGTGGGTTAAAACAGCCGACTTTTTAGATATTATAATATATCCCATGATTAATACAGTAGTAAGTTGTAGAGCACTGACCTGGAAGCCAATTCCTCGTGTTGGAAACTGTTACCACAACTTGATTTCGGAACAATCCAAATCGAGGAATGAACCATGCCATCCGTTTTTTCTCTTTCCTTGCGGCAATCTAGTGTGGATTAGATACTTCAACGTACACTCGGTATCAAACCCAGGGCTTCAGGCACTGAGTAAGCATTTACTGATACAGTGCTGAAGTGCTATCGGTAAAGTACGTAGTAGTAAGCTTTTGTGCGTAGTATGGTTGCCAAGGACTTTGTGCGTTATATTATCCATCATGGTCAGAGAGAATCAACAGTGCCAAACCACATCATGCTGTACCATGCAAGGATCTACGCAAGGAAACAAAAGAACAAGTAAATATAATGTGTAGCGGACATTGCCCGCTAGATCTTCAAATCGGTCCCATCAAATGATCTTGAAATTCGACAGAGCCAAACCTCGACGTAGCAAGGTACCTCCGAGGAAATACTGGGTCATACAGGACAAGAAAGTTAAGCTTACAGCAAACTGCTGGCGACGACAGCCACAACACCCACGAGAACCGACGCTAACGAGGCGGTCACGGGACTAGCAGACGAACCAGCCTTCGCTGAGCCCGACGTGCCAGACGACGAAGAGTTCGACGGCAATGTCAGCTTCGGGAACGAGAACGACGAAGGAGCAGCTTCACAGCCATCCGCATCAGAGGAACAAACTGCGCAAATCTGCGCGTACAGCGTACGGTTGCAACCGTACTGGGCGCTGGCACACGCCTCACTGTTCTCGTAGCACTTGGGATTGGCCGCTGTCAGCTTCTCGACCGTCGGGAGTGCCTCCATGTTGGCGCTCGTGCCGTTGCTGGCCAGCTCGTTGTACATCTCCACCATGATAGACGTGCGGTTAGAGTTAGCGTCTTCGTCACCAGGGTTCGCCCAAAAGTCGAGCGACTCCTCAACCTCAAAGCCGCTACCAGTGTTGGTAGCCTTGAACTCTACTCCACCATCCTCGCAGAATTCCGTGTAGTTGCTGTAACCCATCTCGGTGATACCAACCAGGTCATCGATGTTAATGTAACCCAGAATCTTGTAGCTGAACGTGCAGTTATCTCCGTCCGGTTCGACACCCATAGCACAAAGACCACCAGGGTACTCTGAACGACACTCGTCCGTCTTGTCAGTACGCAGTTCCTGCGCACACGAGTTCGGGTACGAGAACCAGTAGTTACCCGGGTACGGCGCACGGGGATCCGACGTCTGCAAGTTGCTACCCACCATGGGACCAATGTCCATTTGACCATCCAGTCCGTAGTAAACCTTGCAATCTTCAGGCAAGTCGCTTCCTTCATCCGTGCACTTGGCGGTGTCCATGGCAACAAACTCACCATACTCGGGGGGCGTGTGACTCTCGTAGTACTTGATGCCGTACGTCGGCTGCACGATCGTGAGTTCGTAGAACACGACGTACTGCATGTCGTTCTTGCGATGGCATTTGACCGACTGCTCGTTCACGTTGATACCTTCGGCCTGCACGTACATGAGTGCACCTTCCACGGACGCAGTGTTGACGGTGTCCAGGTTGTTCATGTACTGAAGTTCCGTCGTGTCCCCGTACTTGGACAGCCACATCTTGGCCTCGTCACTCCACACGGGGGCGTCACCTTGCACACGAGCCTGCACCACAGTGACCGCCGACATGTGCCATCCACTGCTGCTACTAGAGGACGACGTGGTCTTCGTGGTACCGACGGTACCGGTAGTCGACGAGGAGCCATCGACGTCTGCGGCCGACACAGTGCCTGCGGTTGCCGAGGATCCGGAGGAAACAGTGGCGGAGTCCGTAGTCGCCTTGGACACCATCATGGTGAGGTGCGCGGCATTGTTCGCCGAGCTCATAGGAGCTCCAAGCAGGAAACAGAGCAAACCAAAGCGACGCCACATGCTGAACCTACTTCTCTCACTCAAGTCGAAAACCGGAATGGCATGCGGCGTGCACTTTGGATCGACCTGATTTTTTTGTGGGCGTGCATTGACGTTGTTAGATGAGGGTAGAACTGTGGTTTAATAGTCTCAAAGATTTGTGTCGAGTTGCTGATTAAGGGGACAGGTTTTGGTGCGTCGTAAGGTACAGATCCCGATCATTTTCCTCTTACGTAGGCTACGGATAGTTCAGGCTGTGAGTACGCGATAAGCGACTGTGGCGCTTTTGCATGAAGGCAATTGTGACTTTAGTGGCATTGTCGCGACGAACAGGCCATAGTCTCTAGGAGAGACACGATCGACCAGCACGTACTCGATGGAACGACACAAACCTCTGTCGTTGCAAAAGGAACGACTGCAACTGGCTTGTGACAGCGGCTTGCGCAGTCTATTGACGAAACTAGAAGTTGTTATCACCAAAAGTCACCACACCGAGCACTGTACTGGTTACGAATACAAGTATTGACTTTCAATCTTCATCTATACTAGCAAAGACTATATGTAGTGCTGCACTGGGACAAATGGCTCGGACTTGTGCACAGCCACTATAACACGGACCCCAAACGTGCTTCAAAGGGATTGTGTGCAGTGGCTGCGGTTGGTCCTAACTGCACACGACTGGAGCGCTGGTTCGCATGTGTGGGACATCTATAATGATGAGTGCCATTTAGTCATGGCAGCTAAGTCTTATACTAGTAACAATAACAAATTCACAATCTACTTACTACCAGATAAATTGCTACTGTTTTCCACAAGCAGGTTGTATTATGCGATGCAGTATCTGCATGCGATTGATCTTCGAGTCACACTTACTCTAAGAGCTCTATACGTGTACTGTACTACATCCGTAATAACTTTGGTGTTGTACTACCAGTGAAGCATTGCACAGTATACTACTTGTAGCATTCGATGTGCTTCTGAAGCACTGTTCCAAACGCTTTACTGTACATGCGATTTACAGTGAAATACCAGTGTTGGCTATTCTAAACTGTAGTAGAGCTCCTCAAAAGAATGAGTAGTGTTCTACACGTATCTGATGAACAAGATTAGCGCGATCCCTCTGGCAAGAATAGGTCGGGGAAGGAGTAGCCCGCTGGTGCTTTCTCACAACCGGCTTCTGCGGCCGAGCACTCGGAGCAGATCTGTGAGTACAGCGAACGCTTGCAGCCAAACTGGGCTCGTGCGCATGCCGCACTGTTCAGGTAGCACTTCGGGTTGGATGCGGTCAGGCTCTCAACGGAGGGGAGCGGTGTCATGTTGGGACTCGAGCCGCTGCTCACCAACTCATTGTACGTGGAGACCATTTGCGCGGCACGGTTAGCATTGGCATTCTGGTCACCAGGGTTCTTCCAGAAATCGATGCACTGCTCCACCTCGAATCCGTTACCCGTGTTCTTGGCCTTGAACTCAATACCACCGCTCTCGCAAAACTGCTGGTAGTTGCTGTAGCCCATCTTGGTAATGCCAACCAAATCGTCGATGTTAATGTAACCCAGAATCTTGTAGCTGTACGTGCAGGTCTCTCCATCCGGCGAAACTCCCATGGGGCAAAGACCGCCGTTGTACTGCGCTCTGCATTCAGCTGTCTTGTCTGCACGGTATTTCTGAGCACACGAGTTCGGGAACGAGCACCAGTAGTTGTTGGGGTACGGAGCGCGAGGGTCTGATCCCTGCGGGTTGCAACCAACGTTCGGGCCGATATCCTTGACACCATCGAGACCGTAGTAAAGTTTGCAACTCTTGGGAATGTCACTACCGGCGTTCGTACACTTGGCACCGTCCATGGCAACAAACTCACCATACTCAGGGGGCGTGTGGTTCTCGTAGTACTTGATGCTGTAAGCGGGCTGAACGATGGTCATTTCGTAAAACACGACGTACTGCATGTCGTTCTTGCGATGGCATTTGACCGACTGCTCGTTCACGTTGATGCCTTCGGCCTGCACGTACATGAGTGCACCCTCCACGGAAGCCATGTTGACGGTGTCCAGGTTGTTGATATACTGCATTTCCGTCGTGTCACCGAACTTGGACAGCCACATGCCCGCGCCCGCGGAAGAAGATCCTTCGTTCATCGTGCCGGACACGGCTCCTTCCGTTGTTTGTGTGTTTCCCTTTGCACTCTTGAGCCAGCAAGTACCGCCATTGTAGTCGTTCCACGTATACGCTTTGCACCCACTGGTTGCAGAGCAGATATCGCAGCATCCGCTGGCTGAAGCACTCGTCTTGCTTGTCAGATCGTTGCCGATGTAGTCGACATTGTTTTCGTCAGCCGAGCACGATGCACTGGAACCCCCACCGGAACCGTGCCAGACTGGTGCGTCTCCTTGGACACGAGCTTGGATAACCTTCACGGGGGTCATGCGCCAGTTTTGGGCAGTGGCGGTAGCACCGAGAAGCGCACAAATCAAACCGAATCGACGCCACATTTTAGTGTGCTTGGGTGGGAATTCTCCTTTAAAGGTAAAAACCGGAATGGGAATGTGGTCAAAAACAGTTTGCAACAGGCCTTAGCCAGCTTGTGCCGTGGTGTCACATCCAGGAAGCTGTCGTGATTCACGACTCGTGAACCACATCATGGATTTGTTTTACAACTGGGCGTTGTGCTGGTCGTTTCAAACAACGACTCGTTTGATGGGGAGATTGCCCTAAAGATGGCTGCACACTGCAATCGTATTCTGCACACTGTACGTACAACCTATTGGTGAACAAAATGAAATGTCTGAATGTCCTGAAGACGAGTAGATAAGGTACAAAACTGCGCGATACTTAAAAAAACACGCAGTTTTGTTGGTAAAAGTACAGTACACCAAATGGAAAGCCTGACCCCCGTTTCTGTACCAAACCGGCTCAAAAGCAATCTTTTTCTTTAGCATTTACTAAGTGTATAGGGTCTTCTAGTGTTAATATTTACTCACGAGTTTTATTGTACTTTAATTAAATTATCTTGCAAATTGCAAGTTGCAATGTCTAAAAAACACGCGGATATATGCAGATATGATTTCATGTCAGCCTCCTTTTCAACTCTAAATACCAGAATTTAGATCAACTCAAGGCCTTATAGAAGAGGGAACTCAATCAAAAATGAATAGTACTGTACCTACGACCAGACGAAAGTCACTCAAACACACAATTGCCCAACACTTGCTCGGTGCAACGAGTCGTCGCCAACGACGCAAATCTCTCGAGCTGATTTGTGTCAGTAGATTGAGCGGAGATGATAAGTATCGACGAAACTAGGAGGTATTACCATCAAAACTCTCATCGAGCAAGGCGCTTGGTTTCCGGAAAATTGCTTTCAATTCTACAATACTATTCATTGGAAGTATTCAAACACATGGATTTACCTACCTGTACTGGGATTTGAGACAATGAATCTGGACTGTGCACGGCCACCAACACATGCAGATTGTTTCTAACTAGGGGTCAAGCATGCATGGGACATCTACACTGGTGCTTAGTAAGCACTGCTTACCATTTAATCAATGTTAGTATTAATAACTCCATAGTTCTTAATAAAGTAATTTCCATAATCCAGTAGATAAGAACTGGATTAGTTAGAAATTGTTGCAAACTGGCACAGTACTTACTAAGTGCGCTTTGCCGAACTTAACAACGACTTGACTCATTAGTGGAGACTATATTTCAATTTATAGTACAAGGCACTGTAAATAAAGTGATTAATATTATTGTTTGCGGTGAGTATCGAACACTGTACCAGTACAACACTTATATAGAACTGGTACCAATTGCAATCAGGTCGAGGGTACCTCCGCTATGGTATAGTGGGTGCGTGGTAAATTTGCGAAATGTGAACAATCCACGTCTTTATGGGGTGAAGACTTAGCATTTGAGACTGCGTCAAACAAAATGATTCTTAGCAACCATTGAGAGTTTTTGAGAAACGGCTTTAAAGATTGACCAACCGAATTCGTACTTTAGTGAATTTTGCCAAACGAAGCCTTTTCCCAACCGTACCTATTTTTTGCAGGTGTATCACCAGCGACCGTCCCATTCCAAGATACCCCAACAATGAACAGTTCTTCTGGCGCAACAGTCACGACCACTTCCAACTCTACGTCCGGCAGTGGGCCGACCACTTCAACCAGCAGCCATTCCCCTCGAACAGCCCAATGTGGGGTATCGGATAATACGCCGTTGGAGTGCGTTAGACCATCGGCGGCGAAGAGTCAGCTAGAATTACTGCAATCAGATCAAGAAGACGAAGAAGATGACGCCTCCGAGGAGAGTGAGTGGAATGACGAAGACGCGTCCAACTCGGACGAGGTATCTGCTAGCGAAGCGTCCGTAGGAGAGTTTCCAGAGCTAGAATCGGAGGAAGAGTTCGAGGAAGTGGACAGTAGCATCATTCTGAATGACGAAGAACTTCGTGAAAAAGTGACATCATTGATTCAAGGCGATCGCTGTGAGGACCAATGCCTCCAAGGTAAAGCGGCAGATCTACAAAACTTCCTGTGTTCTATGTCACAAATGACAACTCAAGAGAAGAAACAAAGTATCCTCACGTCTTTGGCCGTGTTAATGAAGACAGATACGGCTGTACGTCGTCGTGGAACTGGTGAGAGGCAGCTATTCGCCTATTATTTGCCGTTGATAGGTCGTTTGTGTCGCGAGTCGTGGTGTGCAGTCTACGGTGTTTCGACAGCAACCATCACACGGTATCGTCGTCAAATTCAAAGGGGATCTTTCTCAGTCATGAAGCATGGTGGTCACATGAATTTCAACGCAAGTAAGATCGACATTCGTTGGGTGGTACATTGGTTTCGTCGTTTTGCGAAACTGTTGGGTGACGTTGTTCCGGTACGAGTTCGGTGTCAGAAAACAATAGACGGCGTAGTGAAGAAGCCGTACTCTCACGAAGACTACACGCTACTCCCACACTACTTCACTTGGAATCAGCTTCATACGGAGATGCATAACTACGTTCTTGAAAATAAGTTGGAAGTGCGAGAACCGCGACCATCTACTTTCAGGAAGCTTCTCCAAATGAGGTGAGTTAGGGACACAAGAATCATTTAGTTATCCTCATGGACACTAATATCAATTCGTTTTGTTTGGAACATTTTACAGGTCTGAATACAAGAATGATCTTTGTTTAGCTTCGGAAGAATGTGCTGTTATCGTCATGGACTTTAGCCAAAATTTGACACTTCCGAGCGTGACATCCACTCCACCACAATGGTATTTCCTGTCGCTCATAAACGTGAACGTCTTTGGGATCTACTACGCGAATAAGTCTATCCAGTACAACTACGTGTACGACGAGTCTGTTGCCGGGAAGGGGATCGACGAGGTAAACAGTATGCTTCATCACTTCATTCAGAAGATTGTTCTTCCTGGTGGGCACCGAAGACTTACGATTTACGCTGACAATTGTGGAGGCCAGAACAAGAACAACTTCGTTGTAAAAATGCTTTTGGCTCTAGCACAAATGGGAGAACTAGAAGCTGTGTCACTGAAGTTTTTTTGTGAAAGGACATACCAAGAACGCAGTGGACCGAGGTTTTGGTCACATCAGAAAGAAGTTTGCCAAAGAGGACGTGTGGACTATGGATCAATTGCTGGAGGTGGTTAATGCGGCTTCGGTGAGTTCTGCCCTGGTCCACATAGCTAAGGACAACAACGTGATGAAAGTCTTTCGAAAGATTGTTAAAGAACCTTACAAAGATCTAGGACACATACAGCGCTACCAGATATTTGAAATGGAGAACGCAAAACCCGGAGTTGTGAGCTGTCGTGTTGGCCCTACCGGCGAAGTGTTTGCCCAAGATCTACGGTGCTCATTTGACGGTATCCAAACTAACGATGCCAAGTTGCGCGGTCTGTTCGAAGCGCATCTTGAACATCTCCAGCCCCCACCGCCAAATCTCGAAAAGAAACAGCAAATGCACAACAAGGTTCGCCCGTATGTCCCACATAAGTATGTGGATGACCCAATCTATGGTGCTCCAAACGATGAAGAGGAGGCGCGTGCAACTGAGATAAAACAAGCGAGACGGAAAGCTGCTGCAAAGAGAAAGAAAACCGCTTCTACCGCCCCGGAAGCCAAGGATGGCGCTACTGAGGTCTCTAGTGTAGAATCAAATGTCATCGAAATCAACAGTAATAGGGGAGAAATCAGCAGTGCGCAGTCGAAGACCACAAAACAAACTCGCAAGCGTGCCAAGAAGGATGCCTAACTAAATTGACAATTGACAATGTTACCAATAAATCGAATTGATCCTTCTGTCCAATTTACCCAAAAATCCAAAAGCCCAAATTATGGGTTCCAAAATATCGAAATATACCCCTGGGTTTTTAGGATCTGTGATAAAATATCTAAATTTGGAAAGGAAGGAGTGCGAATTAGAAGCTGGAAGTAGGCGAAAAAGACTCAGGGCTAAAAACTACCCCTAGAATGCAAATAATGTTTTTTTGAAAAATGAAGACTTGTAGGGAGACAACTTTTTCAGATGAGCTTTGCTCGTCGAGTTTTCAACGTTCTAGGAAGCTGAAGGTCTTAATCGCTAGAGGAAAGACCCCTCTTTCCAACGAGGGGTCTAAATCGGGATTCGTACTTAGGTTCACAAGCATCTTTTCGTTTGACGCAGTCTCATTTGATCTCATAACAGAAAACACTTAAAACAGTCGTACGGGGCGCTGGTCGTCGCGTGGGAATCTGCAGGGGGTAAAACCTTTTGACTATTTGGGAGACAAACTTTTGTTATAATGTCAAAATGTGATGTAATACTTCCATTAGTCCAAAATAATTTTACAACCGCGATATTTTATTAGTCCAAAATAATTTTACAACCGCGATATTTTATAGACCGATGGATAGTGTTTTGTATTATCATTTTTTTACTTTTAGTGGTGAAAGATCTACAAAAGCATTGTAGTATGTGTACATGTATTTGCTACTGCCTGTCTATAGCTTTCTTGGACTCTTTCCTGTTGTGTTTCGGCTTAGGGCCTTGTTTAAGCCCCCATTTTCCCATTCTTTCATGAGGTTTTTCTTGATGAAGAGGCAGTACACCAAGACCTTAATGCAATGTAGCAGTAAAAGACCACGGTAGAAACTTCATGCCGTACGTATCGCGGAAATTACCTTTTGAAGACGCCTGGTGTCATATAGCTGCTCAATTCTCAGTCCTTCGTGGATAGCTGCACAGATTGCGTGGGCACAGATAAAGGTTTCGTCTTGCCTGTTGAAAAAAGTGCATGTTTGGTCAGGAAGAACCAAAACTCGATGTGGATGAACATATTCTGGAATTGCAATCGGGCCGAGATGCTGTACGCTGTAAGCCCCCTCCATTATCGGAGTAAATTGGTACCGATATTATCCATAATATGCCGCAGACAGAAACGATGACCAGCACGAGGGAAAACGGTAGCTATTGCGGGAAGTAAACCCTTTTGGCGGTCTGACAATAGTGTGATTTTCTCGAATCCAGTTGCTTCTTTTACAATCCTAAAAAACACCCCCAGCTGTCGTAATTTTCTTTCGACACCAATGCGAGACCTGTTTGTTTATCTCTTCTTTTAGATGTACCCCGTCAGAATCAATTATTGGTTTACAGAAACGCGCCATGTGAATTCCCACTTTCGGAATAGAGCACGCTCTTATGGAAACAGTGTCACTAGGTGATTTTTCAAACATCCATACTGACCCGGGGTTCTTGTCGCCCTTGAGGGTGAAGTAAGCCTCAAGTTTTTGATAACTTTCAGCTAAATCTCCGTGAAGCTTTTCGTCAATTGCTTGTTTCATTCTGGATACAACACTCGCGCTAACATCCGCTCCTTTCGACTTCAGAAATTTATCGCTAGCTGTTCCTGTCATTGGAGTCGCAGAGCCATTGTGAACTGATAACATTTCGCCCTCGGTCATTGCCATCAATCTGCTGGTGGTCTGGGTGGTGTTCCTTTAAGCCTTGGCAGGGAGCGGAAGTGAACCTTAAACACACGGAGCGGTAGATGTCCCGATGAATTTCAAATGTTTGTGTGCAAAATTTGCTTGAGTTATCTTCCATTTTCCATGAACTTGATAAAAACGGACACGATAATTGCTCTGGAGTTGATTCATGATCGAAGAATTTCATCCCGTTGAGATTCTTGCAAATGAATTTCGCATTACCCGAATTGTTACTTTTCACGTTCGTTTGCTTCACAAAAACCCTGGAAACCACACTTGATTGCGAAGTCTTTACACTTGCTATAAAGTGCCTATTGAGACGAAAATTCGGAGCTTGCAATGTTTTCTATGAGCGCATACGCGACGCCATACGTTAGACTTGAAGAATCGCTGTAGTAGATATTGACATCTTCTCGAAGGATGCCAAGCTTGCTAGTAGCAAGAAGATCAGAAGAGTCGACTTGAACATAAGTTTTTCCGTAGTTTGGAGGCTGGCGCGATCTGCTATTGGACATTTGGGAAATTACAACTTGAGCAGATCAGTAGCAAGTTCGGAATCCTAACCAAATTTTAAAATAGATCCGTATTTGTGTGAAAATGCTATGAATAAACTACTATTATCACGTCCTGCAAATGTCAACTTTAGCAAAGACAACCTCTATACTTAGTACCAGTGTTATTAGCGTTGCACTGACATTGGAAGCAGTTAGTGTTCAAATAGAATACACGGAGCCTCGGAAAATAAATAAACTCTCTGAGATAGTCTGAAAATATGTTAACGTCATATAAATAGGTGAGCTTTCTGAAAATAGTCTCAAACACAGTCTCAAAATATAGTCCTAAAATCGCTTTTCGATTGAGTTCGATTACAAAACGAACTTAGTTGATTTGTACTGTATCTTGGAAATTATGGTACTGAGTCGGGGCAAATCCAGTACTTTTCTACTGGATTTTGGAAATTCCTCATAGTTTTTATTATTTTCTAATATAGACCAAATTAAAATCCAAATAGTTAAAAATACAGACAACTGGGGATATAGCTATAACATTTTCGGTCTTAACGCCTAAGTACGAGCTTGGTTTAGCAATCTATTTTACAGAGGGGTGTCCTAACTTCACTTTGAGCTACATCCTGTCTTCAGACGAGAACTTTGGCAATAACAGCGGTGCTTGGAGTGAGAAGGCCGAGCTCAACATGTAAAAATGTTTTAAGTGCTTTCGTCTTGATTGACGTATTTGAATCCATAGAATCCAACTAGCCGAGAGCCGCCGCGGCGGTAGTTAATGGTTGGTTGGTACTGCCTTTCTGACGGGGTCACACGAGTACCTTGTTTTAGGAAGCGTGTTATCAAGAGTATAAAAACTCTAACTGAACGGTGGTTCACTAGTCCTTGGTCTTAGGGGATTTAATAGTCAGCTTGGAGTAGATTTAAGACTGATTTATTTATAATAAATTATATAGTTTGGTCTCTAATACAAATTTCTAATTAACTATAATTGTTTCTACATATTCATACAAAGGTAGGTTTAAAACTATTGGTTGGCCCTCAGCCACCGAACCTACGTGGCAGTAGTGTGGCCCACACCACAGTGTGGCTCACACAACTCCATCAGAGTATTGAAACAAATACCCACAGAAGTATATCTACTTCTAAAGGCGGTACCCTTTCTAGGGTACCCCTTCATGTAACCCCGTTACATCCTCCCCCACTTAGGTTGGAAACACCCCCAACCAATGAGGAGATAGAAAAAGAGCTCCGCTCTCTTTCCTGTCCTTGTCGATATCCATCGACGAGCCACCGTTGTGGCTTCAAGGCTTTCATTCAGCCTTTTCGCGCGTTCAAGACACCAGAGGTTTCCACGTCAACCTCCCGAGATGCCTAAGAAGGCAAGCACCCGCGGCGCTTCGGCGCCTTCCAAGTCTAAGACTGCGAGGTCGAAGACTGCTAAGGCCAAGTCGAAAGACAAGGCCGCTTCGCGCAAGGAAGTCCGCAAGGCGGCTTCCGAGGCAGCCAAGCAAGGAGGGAGTCCGCGACGCAGTCGCTCGCGCTCCCTGTCACCCGACGATAGGCCGAACCCTCGGTTCGCCTATCGGGACCACAGTCCTGGGTCGGAGTCCCCGGAATTTAACATTCCTATGATCACAGGATCAGAGTCGGACGGGGACTCTCCTGGATCCACCAAGGATCCCTCGTCTTCTCAGGATGCTCCTTCACAGGACGCTCCTGCACAGGACGCTCCTGTTGATGATGCTGAGTCATCAGAGGCAAAGGCAGCTTCGACGAGCTCGCCTGCCAAGAGCCTTACCTTAGCCGAAGGTAAAGCTCGAGCCCAAGCTGCGAAAGCAGCTTCTCCAAAGCGGGCTGGTGGGGGTGCTGCTGCTGCTAAGAAGCGCGCAGCCCCTGAGACTCCTTCTCGCGAGTCTAGTTTCTCGAAAGACTACCATAGTCTGTTCGACTCCTCTTCGGATGAGGCAGAAGAGGAGGGGGCTGTCTCTGAGCCCCGAGAGATCTCCAATGATCTCGATGAGCAGCAGGAGCGCTATCAAGCTGCTCAGCTGCAAGGCACTCCTGTGCCTGCCACGCCGGTGTATCCTCGCGGATACTACCCACCGGATGCGGGGTCTGGGTCTCCCATGTTTCTGGAGCACCTCAAGGCCCCTCGTGGTCTTAACCATGGGCGCACTTCGCGTGGCGCCTATGAGCGTGCCTTGGTTCAGGACGAACTGCTCTTTGTCAACGACATCGAGGCCGCTAGGTGTGTGCTGCTTGCACCACACCGAATTCCTCTCAAGGAATTTACGAGTCTCCGGAAGAAACCGGAAGACCGTGGTGGGCTCTTCCCCGTGTGGGGGTACCCTTGGGTACAGCCCGAGAACACCGTAACCCAGACCCAGGCAGAAGACCTGTTCTGGAGATGGGTTTCTCTAAAGAACTTCACAGTTCAGGAGTTGAAAGAACTCCGGGAAGATCGCCTGCTGTCCTATGTCTTGGACCAGCGAGATCTTCGAATTGAGTTTGCCCACTTAGTCGCTAAGCGGCAACTCCACTCCGTCATGGAGGGACTTAGACAGCAGTCTAAGTCCAGCGCTCAAGATGAGCGCGGGTACGGTTCCGTCAACCCAGGGACCGTACACCGTAAGGCGGCTAAGAAGCCGCGGACTACTTACGCCCCGGCTGTTGATCCCAAATCTCAACAGCCTTCGGGCAGTCAGCCCGGAGCCGGTCTTCCGGCTCCCACGAGTTCTGTGACGAGGGGTAACCCCGACACTTCACAAGCAGCTGGCGCTTCCCAGAGCGCCGCCGCTCCTGGACGACCCGCTCCACATGGTAGTGGAGCTCGCCGTTCCGGTCAAGGAGGGCAGGAGGAGCTCTCGCACGCGTATGAGTACGAGGCTCCTTCTCAGCCTTATCCTTCTGGACCCTCAACTTCGGGTCGGGACTCTGTGGGGTCCCTATTAAGCGACGAGGTCCGTCAGCTTCGAGATCGCGTCTATGCGATCGAGATAGCCCTTGGGCTTGGACCTGGTGGTCAGGCTGCCTCTCAGGCTGGCAAGCCGGGTGCCCTTGAGGTCCTTCGTCAGGACTTGGACGCTCTTGGTCGTGAGACTCATGAGCTCCATGGGCGCGTTGACCGCCGAGCTCCGGCTGCTGCCGTGAAGGAGCTCCGTCGAGGCTTAGACGTTCTAAGCCATGAGGTGCATGGTCGGATGCCCTCTTATGAGCCGCAGGGGTATTCGTACCCCTCGACTTATGGGTATAGCTCTTACCCGAGCTCTTCCCATTCGGTACCGTCATACCCTTCGTATGACTCGCGTGGGTACCAGCCTGCGTTCTACTCGCAGGCTTCGACACCGGCAGCTCCGGTTGTCCAGAGAGCTCAGCCTCGTTTCGAGGAGGTGAGTTCTCACCTTGGTCTTCCTCCGTCCGAGAAGGAAGACCCAGCGGATCGTGATACCGCTTAAGACGCCCCACGTAGAACGTCGGGTGCGTCGCCATTGACTTCGGGAGGTCAATGGTATACGCCGTGCCATGTCTGGCCAGGACCGCAAAGGGTCCGATGAAGCGGTGCTTCAACTTGTTGCTCTCTACAGAGCTAACCACCTTTAGCGGTAGGTTTTTAGTGTCTAAAAGGACTAATTCACCTTCCTTAAAACACTTAAGTTTCCTCTGTTTCTGTCTGAGTACTCCTTTTGTTTGTCTTGGGCTAACGCCATTGCGTCTCTAACCCGGCTGATTAACGTCAGCCTGTTGTCTATAAACGACGACAACTGTCTTTTCAAAGACTCTGGCTCGATTTCCGAGACCTGGGAGGAAAAGGCTTTCCGAGCCTCTCCCCCACTTACGATGGAGGCCACGGTGCCTCCCCGCAAGGTTAGCGGCACCTGGGGGCGTCGTAACCCATTCAAGTAGAACGGGGTAAACCCCGTTGATGCGTGTACCGCATTGTTGAGTGCAAACTCAACCATAGGCAGCTGGTCCGACCAGGACCGGGGTGCTTCCACACAGATACTGCGCAGAGTATCTTCGAGCACGCGGTTGACGCGCTCCGTCTGACCATCCGTCTGTGGATGGTCCGCAGTTGACATCGTCAACTTAGTTCCTAACAATTGGAACAGGGTGTCCCAGAACGCACCCGTGAAACGCGGGTCTCTGTCTGAGACTATGGTCTCTGGTAGACCATGATAGCGAAACACGCTATCTAGGAACAGCTGTGCAGCTTGTTTCCCGGTGACCTTGTCACGTACCGGAGCAAGATGCACCATCTTGCTCAAACGGCAGACAAACACCAATATGCCGGTGTTGCCCCTGTCATCGGCCGGTAGGCCGAAGACGAAGTCGAGACTCATCGACTTCCAGCAGTCCGCTGGTACTGGTAGGCTCTGCAGTGGAGCCGAGGCGTGGCCCGAAGGCTTCACCCTCTGACATGTTTCACATGTCTTGACATAGTGTGACACCCACTTATACATGCGGGGCCACCAAAATGTCTGAGAGACCATTTGGTAGGTCTTCTCCCGGCCAAGATGGCCACTTATCGGCGCATCATGCGCCTCCAGAAGTATGTCATACTTCAGATCCTCGTCGTTTGGAACGACAACCCGAGGAGGATCTCGAGGGTCTACTCTGTAATGGAGTAACCCTTCGGCCAGCTCATAACGGTGGAGCTGCGCCCGCTGTCGAGGCGAAAGCCTGTCGACTGTGGCATCCTTGCCATCGGACAAGAACTGCACTAGTGGTGTGTAGTTCTCGTCCTCCTGATACGCCAAGCGTATCCGATCGTATAGATCTGTCGTGACCCGACTGACATGAGCTAGCTCATAGTCCGGTCGACGCGACAATGCATCGGCAAGCACATTCAGCTTGCCCGGCTTGTATTCAACGCGGAAGTTGTATTCCGCGAAGAATGACAGCCACCTCGCCATCCGCTGTGACAGATGCGGCGAGTTGGTGGCAGTCCGCAAGGACGCGTGATCCGTATAGATCACAAAGGGCCTCGTGCCCAAGAGATGAACTCTAAATTTGACAAGAGCGTACTTCATTGCAAGTAGCTCTTTGTCATGAACGGGATAGTTCCGTTCGGCAGCCTTCAGCTGCCTGGACGGAAGGAGATGACACGTTCATGTCCTTCATCGTCCTTCTGCAATAGCGCACAGCCTATTGCATAGTCAGAAGCGTCACAGACGACGCTAAATGACTTGTTCTCGTCCGGCAAGGCCAGGACTGGCGCTTGCTGTAAGCTCGCCTTGATGCTATCAAAAGCATCTTGGTGCTGTTGCTCCCAGACCCAGTCGGCATCTTTCTTTAAGAGATCCGACAAGGGTCGAGCTAGTTCAGCGTACCCTGCGCTGTACTTATGAAGATAGTTGGCCAAGACCAACCACTTCCGGAGGTCCTTCTGCGACCTCGGGGTCGGCCAAGCCGCTATGGCCTTGACCTTCCCTGGATCGGCGCGTACGCCGACCCTGCTGACAAAGCAGCCGAGGACCTTTATCTCCTCAGCTGCAAAGACGCACTTGTCGATGTTGGCATAGAGCTTGTTAGCTCTCATGACCTCAAACACTCGACGGAGGTGCTTCAAATGCACCTCCATAGCCGTCTGACCACCTTCGGTACGGCTATGGACGAATATATCGTCAAAGTACGTCTGAGCGAACGTACGCAATGGTCTAAACAGTTGTGTGACCAAGCGATTGAACGTCGCTGGGGCATTCGATAGCCCCTGTGGCATCACTAGCCACTCCCAGAGCATCCCACTCGGGGTGCTCACTGCGGTGAGAGGAATGTCACTCTCCCGCATCAGGATCTGGTAGTATCCGTCTACCAGATCCAGGGCACTGTACAGCGTACAGCCCGACATGTTGTTCAACAACACATCCTTGCGAGGGATCGGCGTCTGTGCCGGTACCGTCGCATTGTTCAGCTTGTTGTAAGCGTGAACCAGACGCCACTTCCCGTTCGGTTTCCGAACGCAGAAGGTCGGCGTCGAGTGCGGGGACTTCGACTCCCGCACCATGCCCGACTTCGCCTTCTCGGCGAAGAAGGCATCTATGACCTCGCGCTGCTCGCGAGGTAGAGGCCACTGCCTCGTGACACAATACTTTGTGCCTGGCACGAGGTCAATCTCGTGCCGAACTCCCCGATCCGGCGGGAGTTGGGATGGTGGGTGCTTCGACACCACATCCGAGTATTCCTTCACAAGAGGATACACTGGATCCTCCGGGTTCTTGAGAATCTCAGAACCCAAGCGCGTTGCTCGCTGCTTCGTGAACCCCTCCAGGACGTCCTCGTCCATTACGGAGGAAGAGTTCAAATCTTCAGGAGAGGTCTCCGGCTTCAGGAGCACCATCTCCGCAATCTCTCCGGCCTTCAACTCGGCCAGGAAGTCCTTCATGGACAATTCCTCGAGGTTCAGCAGTGCTGACACCTCTGGCAGTGCCTCCAAATGGACGGCACCTGCCTTCACTTGACGACCGGACACGCCGTCGAAGACATGGCATTGTTCTTCGACCGGCCGTGCCGGTGGAGTCTCAGACTCCGAGTGTGGTACTTGGTTATCCACACGGGAGGTGTTCACCGACACCTCCGCACTCGTACTGGTCTTCTTGACCCCGCGTGGAACTCGGTTACCCACGCTAGAGATGCACGCTGCGCTCTCAATCTTCTCGGTCTCCTCGACCTTGTGTGGAACTATGTTACCCACACCGGAGGCGCTCTCAGCGTCCTCCCCAGCAGCCTCAGCTGCTTGCGGACCTATGTTACCCGCTTGCGGAACTACGTTACCCGCCTGTGGACCTATGTTACCCACTTGTGGACCTATGTTACCCACACAGGAGACGCCTTTAGCGCTCTCCTCAGCAGTCTCTGCTGCTTGCGGACCTATGTTACCCGCCTGGTCAGTGCCGTCCGGCACTGCCACAGTCGAAGCCCATACGGCGCGACGACTCTCAGCGTTGGGACTTGCCGTCGCGGCAATCCCACACGCTTGGCAATGAGCCTTGGTCTCACGACCGGTTGCGCGGCTCATCGCAACATCTTCACTGGAGTCAGTGACTCCCAGTACTTCTTCGGGCGCATAAGCGCCTTGGCGACCATCTCTGGCGCCCCAGTCCCGGACAGAGGTGGGAACATTACTCACCAAAGCTCTGTCGGAGACTGCAGGCCGGCTAGCCCCAATGGCTTTGCCGCGCCAATCGATCCAGGGCTCGTGCTTTTCGAACCACGGCATGGCCAGGATCAAGTCGTACTTGTCCATGTCTAGGACAAGAAACGACTCCGTGCTGTCAAAGTCTTCAAACTTTACAGCCAGGTCCATACGGACCCCAGGTACGTTAACCACCGTACCATCGGCCAGTCTCACCGAGACCTAGCCCCTGCCTTTGCTTTCTCTCAAAGCATCGGCATACTTGTCGCCATTCCGCGCGACCGTCTGGCGTCGAGCGAAGTTGGTCGACGCCCCAGAGTCAATCAGGACTCTAAAGGAATCCCCATATCCCCGTACACTCGCGTGTACCACGAGCAGTCCGCCGCTGCTCTTTCTCGTCTCGAGAGCACCCAGGCTCTCAGGGGCTAAGCCTCCATGGCGTGCGCCGTCCGCACTCCTACAATGGGGACTTAGATCTTCCCCAGTAGGGCGTTCCGCCCCTACTGGTGACCCCAGTTCCCCTGGCTCTTGGGTCGTGACTTCTGTCACGGGCCCCTCGAGCCCCTAGGTTTGGAAGGGAACTTCCTTTGCCCTCCCGCAGGGCAGGCACGTTGCATGTGCCCGAGCTTCCCACATCCGTAGCAACGGATGGAGCTCTGTACGGCCGTACCCAGTTCCATGGGTACCGGCCCGGTGCTAGCTCCAGCTGCTGGAGCTCCTTGCACTGCGCCTGATGACGCATTGTGGCCTTGCCACACCGACGTAGGAGTACGAGCCTGTCGATGGCTGTACTCCTCTTGGAGGGCGATCTGTATCGCCTCCTCCATAGTGTTCGCATGCACGCGGAACAACTGTGTGCGGGATGGGCCCACCTTCAGGCCATTCATGAACACTGTCACCTTGATGTGTTCAGGTAGGGGGTTCCCCACCAGAGATGCAGCGAGCACTCGCATCTCTTGGATGTATTCGTGCAGCTCACGCTTCCCTTGTTTACAGGCAAGGAAGCGCGAGCGCTGGCGATACTCGTAGTTCGCCGGAAGGAAGGCGGCTCTAAGCTGTTGACACAGCTGAGCCCAGGTTGTGAAACAACCCGGCGTTGTCGCTTCACGCGTGTACGCCCAGGTCTTCGCCCGACCTCCTAGGTTGGACAGGGCGAAAGCGACCCGAAGTCGCTCGGTCGAGATTAGAGCCGCGTCCATCGCGAGCTCGACCCCTCGGACACAGAAGTGGAGGTTCTCTCCCTCCTTCCCCTCGTAGGGGTTAACCTTAAGCCTCAACGGCTTAGGTTAGGCTGGCTTCATCTCAGCCACGGGAGTCTGCAGCACCTGTACGTGGGTGATAAGTCCTCGCTCGTACGTGTCGAACGCCTCGATACGTTCGACCTGCTCGGCCGGCGTAGCAGCCGCCAAGCTTCGGAGGGCATCTCCTCCAAAGATGCCCACCATCTTCCGGACCGACTCAAACTGAGAGTCGGTCAAATGAGGGAACTCCCCTCTATCCATCCTGGCTTACCTTGTAGGAGCCACAGAGGATTCAGGTAGTCAATCTACCCGCGTAGGCGTGGATTGACTACAAGTGCTACCAAGTGCGATGGGGTCACACGAGCACCTTGCTTGAGGAAGCGTGCTATTAAGAGTATACAAACTCTAAGTGAACGGCAGTTCACTAGTCCCTGGTCTGGGGGGACTTAATAGCCAGTTTAGAGTAGATTTTAGACTGATTTATTTATAGTTAATTAGGTTCATTTGGCCTGTAATACAAACTCCTAATTAACTATACTTTAAGCTAATTATGCATATAAAAGGTAGGTTTAAAACTATTGGTTGGCCCTCAGCCACCGAACCTACGTGGCAGTAGTGTGGCCCACACCACTGTGTGGCTCACACAACTCCATCAGACTATTAAAACAAATACTCACAGAAGTATATCAACTTCTAAAGGCGGTACCCTTTCTGGGGTACCCCTTTCATGTAACCCCGTTACATTCAGATAGCAGGTGACAGATCCCTAAGCCCGCTACGGCTAGCAAGTCGCGCCTTCGCTTGCCGGAGGAGCAACATTGGGTCCTGGGTTTGCATCTGTGTTCTTCGCACACGGCCTTCAAACCACAGGCATATTCGGTGACATCCGCCCCCCAAGTTCCGACCAATCAGAGAGCCTGCATATAGCATTATACTTGATCGGACTATACTTGATATGCGGTCGGATGATTTGCACAAATTAACTAGAGTTTTGTAATGGTCGCACTTAAGTACGGTCGGATAAGTGATGATAGTCTACCATAAAACGAATACTCGCAGAATTTAGAGGCGGTATCCTATCAGGGGTACCCCTCATGTAACCCCGTTACTGAATTCACTATTGTATATAAGGCCCATCCTTTGTTTTAGCTTTAACTACCACCGTTTCGCTAGCTGCGCGAGCTCCACTACACATTATACTGATCTCAATATAAATATTATTTTGTCCACTGATCATGCAGAGTTTCTAACCTAACCTTTGACAAATACAGCTTGTATCAATGATTGGGTGGAACTCGTTTCGCTCGCGGCTACGCGCTCGCTGCACTATCGTACACCCGGCAGAAGTTGTTGCCATAGTTTCGCTACTTGTGAGGTTCTGTATCAAGTTTTACCAAAGGTTTGTGCTGACCTACGATTAGTATCACTTTGGCTATTGTATCCAACGTATCTGTCTCCATATCGTGTATTGTCTACCTCCGTCTAGGATTGTTCATCATACTCGTTACACTACTGTATATACTGCTCACCCTTTGTTTCAGCTTCAAACATCGCCTTTCGGCTCGCTGCGCGAGCTCCACTACAGGTTAGTCTGTAGGTGATATAAATGCTATATTGTCAGCCGACCGCGTAAACTTTCATGTCAAAGCAATTGAAGTTGACACCAGATGTCCAACCCCACCAAAATTGGCGCCAGACATAAGTGGTGGGTCCGCTCGCGACTACGCGCTCACTGCACTATCGTATACAGCACAGAAATATCAATTATCGTGTCGCTCGCTCCGCCAGCTCCACTACTCGCAATGCTCAGGATCAGTATCGTGTTTCAGCCAAGTTTCGTGGTGGCCTCCGATTAGTACCACGTTGGCTATTTGACCTAATGTGTTAGTCTTCATAGTTTTATTGCTTACCTCCATCAGGGGTTGGTTTTAGTACCTGCTGCACTGCTATATATACTACCGATCCTTTTTCTTCGCTTTAAATGTTACCATTCCGGTCGCTGCGCGAGATCCACTACAGATAAGCCTAATTTTTGTTTAAATGTTATACTGTCCGCCGACTGTGTAAAGCGTCATGTCCAAGACAACCAACGTTGACACCAGATATCAATGATAGAATGAAATTTGTCCCGCTCGGTGCACTATCATGTACCACGCAATAGTAATAACCCTCATTCCGCCATCCCCACTACTCGTATTTGTCGTTTTCGTGTTTAAACTAATTGTTGCATATGTCTAATTTTAGTACCGCTTCAATTCTTCCTTTCAGTTATCTGATCTCCATTTCGTGTAGTGTTAGCCAACGTGTTAGGTTTGCCCTAGTTGCCGCATACCGCTTGATCTCAGAATCGCCATCATTGTTGGTATCGTGCCATTTACTCCGCAAGTAACAGTATCGCTCCGCTCCACTGCATTTAGTTTTAGATTATATATAATATTTTTCCTGCACCATACATGCTTCACACCGTTGGATACCCAGTATCGTTTATCGTGTTAAAACGCGTATCGTATCATGTCCTATACCGCGTTGTTCGCATCCCGTGTATCGTGCTACACTTTGTTCATAGTAACCTAGTATCGTGTAATCCTTCGTACTGCGTTAGCTGGACTGTCGTCTATCGTGTACCGCGACAATAGCCTATCGTTGTAGTCCCAGAACCGATTCACGTTGGTCACATCGTCTATCATAACGATCTCAGCATCTTGTTAACCGCCGTATTGTGCGTCAGCAGGAGCATGTGGTAATTCTAGGTCTTGTATCGTATTTTCCATGCAGTACGCCTGAGTTCTATATATATTTATCAAAATACATATCTGTACAAACCGTTAAGTATTTGATAATACCAAAATGTCGTGTGTAGTCGTACTTAATACACTACTCGCTGTTCTTCGCATTCTTGGGACGACGACGTGGCTTCATACGGCGGCGACGCCACTTCCGTTCACGCTGTGGAGGGGGGCATTGTCGCGATTACGATGGCGTGGCGCTCCTGGCGCAGCTCTGATGCCGATGGCGCACGTGGTGGGGCCGTCACCACGTCTCGGCGCCAAAACAGACGGTTGTTAGGTCCGTTCGCACACGCGTTGCAATGTCGAGCTGTAAGTCCCTTCAAGGGGTCCGCAAAGACCTCCCACGACAGTAACGTCAAGCAACAGGCGCATAGTCTGCGGGGGATCATGCCGTCTTTATCCACCGGCCCCATGCGGATCGTGGCAGAACAGATAGTACACACGCGCTCCATTTTGGTATATCGTGTTAAACACAATACAATATTGCCTACCAATCAGATTAATTTATATTTGTGCCAATCATGTTGTAAAGCATTGATAAAATTGCAACAAATGTATCCTCCATCGTAACACTTCGACATAATGTTACCACTTCACTAGCATACGCGTATATAGTAAATATGGCGGCTGCTATGTCCTTGTGCAATACCTTCACGCAGCGTACCTTGTACTCGTGGCCTCATGGCGTGCTTTAAGGTAGAAATGGGAAATGTGTTTTGGAGACTCATTAAAGTGCGATATGTTGACCACACCAAATTACTGGTGTAAGTACGATTATGCTGACCACGTCACCGAAAATTGGCCAACCGGGGCCACCTTTGCTTCACTCGGCAGTAAAATAGCCAGTCAGGGCCGCGCTTGTCCAAGGCCAATGGCGAAATCGTACTTATGGCAGGTGCTCGCTAAAAAGCTGACGGACGGACTGATGGACACGGTACTCGAGTTGAATTTATAATGATGATATTATTTTTTCTGTATTCAATGGACAGCCTTTCCAGAATACATTTCGTTTCAGCAAAACATATGGTACATTTTCCGTGAACCACATAATGCCGAAAACCCGTTAAAATCGAATTGATTAACTATGAACATCTACATCTGCTGCAACTATGTTGCTACAATGATCTTCTCACAGTGAGGTGTGGTTGTACGATATCATAAATGCCGTGAATGGGTGCGAACCTAGTGGAAATATACTTGGGCTCACTATGGTGCGAAATTAATGTAGCAGATTCACAGTATCTGTGATAATGATCTTATCACGCCGTCTCCATGACCTTTGGTGCGAATTCAGAACGAAAATGGCGCGCGGCAAGAAAAGTGACGCGGAAGACTTAACCGATGGTGCTGTCGAGGTCAAGTCACTTCAGTCCAAGCGCACGAAAACTAACACTAACGCACCTAGCAGTCAAAGATGAGCACTACGTACTAGATTGGGATTGTAAGTGGCTACTCTAGCTATCCTCGTGGTGTACAATCTGTATTTCGTTTCTTTTAGCTGCTCTTATCCATCACGACCACTACTTGTGAGATACATAGAGTTCAAAACACCCACTTTATGCAGCAAAAGTTTCTCAGCAAAATCACTGCTTGACGTCCTTTGTGGTGCCACTATACTAGCTATCAGCATGTCCCCTGTGTGTGGATTGAAGACAACAGGGATACCAGCACATCTCGCCGTAGCTAGTAAGTGATTCTATGAGAAGAATTCGCGTGTATCCGCAATGAATTGGCGAACTTAAAGATAAACGTTGCATCGATCAAATTGCAGCGACAGTTGTTAGTGAGTTGCGTCAGCATTTTGTGGTTAATGGAGTTCCCCAATATCTCCGCGGGACCTTGCCACAAGAATTGCTGCCCTACGGACTAGCAGCATGATGATACACTGAGCCAAATCCGGTCTTCTAACTGCGACTCTGTCGTTCATCAGATAGAGCAGCAGAGCGAACAGGGGCTCATGGTCGTGGCAAGATGAACACATATGTCATGCTGCCCCGAAGGGTTGGGAATTAACAGCGCAAAAGCGATGAGGAACTTGTGATCTTTGGATGTAATGGCGCAACATTTCGTCTATACGAACAATTCAGCAAACAGCATGACACACAATCAATTCCCCAAATGCGGCATTCTCGTGCTAGTGTCGTGGTGACGTACTTATAGCAACTTGCTCAGAACGTCTTACCAGATGGAGTGACGCGAATATCGGTGCTGCCTATTACTACGGCCGATGATGTCTTCGACGTCATTCACACGAAGATGCTGGAGTGTCAGAACAAAACCAAAAAGAGCCGACGAGTTGTCCTGTGGCGCGCTATTAAATCGGTTACGCCGGTATCGTAAATTACAATAGCGTAGACATGATTAGCAGCAAACTATTGTAGATAGCAGAAGCATAAGACATGAACAGCAACAACACTGAATCCGTCCGTAGTACACTTCAACCGTATCAGACTTCACCGATCAAAGCACTCTACCAACTCGTGATCATATCACCAACACCGTCATTGCACTCATTTTGAAACTTCGCCGGAGTTCTCTTCTTCCGTGCGAATGCCGACTTCGACGCTGGATGCTTCTTCGCTTGTGACACCTTTGCGTCGATTTATCTTCGTGATAGGTACTTCTTGCTCATTTCCTTCGTCCGGTATGACGTGCTATGAATCGTTACCTAGGTGAAGAGAGGGGCATACTGCAGCACCTTTGTGAATATCAAGAACATTTTGTTTGTTGGTGGAGGGGAGGGTAACAGGAATAAACGCTGTTCAGACAGCTTACACTTCTTAGGGGCTCAAGATCTCGGCTGTCCCTTCATTCAGCAAGTTCCGCGCTACCTGCTTGCTGGTGGGACGCTTAACGCATTACACTACACCAGGCTCACCACCCCTGATCTTGAAATTGATAAAATTGAATTTTGGGTAGATTTATATAGAGTTACCTTTAAACTCCCGAAATGTGTGCGTTGAGTGCTCTAGATTGATGCACCTATTGTCAGGAGATGACTCCGTCACGGCTGTTTTCACTTCATCCTAAATCTATAAATCCCTTTTAACACTAGTATTGTAACGGGGTTACACGTAACTCTAACAGACAGCTTGTCTGTTAGAGGTTAGATGTTTTCCTGCTGTGGTGTAAGTCACACCAAGACTTCATTTCACGTATACCTATTGGTAGAAACTGATGTCTTTCTACCAATTAGAGGCACGGAACACTGCCAACTACACGTTGGCAGTTCCCTTACATTTACGTTATCAGTTTTAGGAGGAAAAAGAAACACAAATAAAACAATTTTTCAGTAAAGCTATCAAACTTTTACTTAGTTCTAGGTATACTTACGAGTCGAAAGTATAGTAAGTCTACTTCTAAGTAACCTACGCTTCCTCATACACGTGCGCACACGTGTACGCTAGGTAGGGAGCCATGTAGGCCCTCTACAAGTGTTGTAGCATCCATTTCGGCGACCTTGTCGCCCCGGTTGCTAAGGGGCTGCGCTAAAAAGAGTACACATGACAACTGATAGTTCAGCGTCGTTCCTCCCCTGAACGCCATTCAATCAATTTCTAGAGGGACGACTTTTCAAAGATCACCATCAGACGGTCTGTCCCCTAAGTAGGAAGCTTTTGCTCAGGCCCCGAATGCATCGAATCCCATAGCGGGCACATTATCTCACCCTGTCTTGTTCTTCACGCTGTCGCCTTGAGATGCTCTGCCAACCTAATGACAGACCTCCACATTCTTGTCCTTCATCGAGTTTGCCACCTTCACGTGGCGTCGCAAGGATCTTATACGCGTCCTCCGATGTGAGTGTGTAGCCTGTATCTCATTGCAAATTAGTACAGGATTCGTACTTCTTCGAATACTCGATTTTACTTTATGTATCAAGTTTGATGGGCCAGAACCCTGATTAGATTGTGTCTCTTGCTAAATCTCTGAAGTGTAGGGGCTTATTAAGGATCCCGTCCGTATCCGGCTCGCCAGACCGCAATCCGTAGAGTAAAACGTTGCAAGTTGTGTAACCCTTCTCCTACTGATAGAAACGCGACCCTACGGGTTTCATATAATATCATCCTCGGTTTAAGATATGTTATGTATTTCCAATCAGATGGCGTTTACACAATCCTACTTAAAGGTAAGACATCTAGATTTTGGAGTTACTATAAAGAGGTAAATGTTGGTCGAAAGTGTCTCGGGGCGACTCATGATATATCTCTTCCCCTAACCCATTTCAAAACTTTGTAATGGCTTTCTGTAGAAAGGGTACGTGAAGCAGTAAATCAGGGGTTAAAAGGTTTTATGCAATCTGATTATGGGGGGCTGATAGGTAAAACGACGAACACACTGATTATTGGTATGATCTTTCACAATAATTCCCAGCCATCCACTTCCCAATACACATGAGTGAACTAAAAACAGTAAAACGTGCATCATAGTTGTTGTTAACTCACCCCGCAGTTGTCTGCGTACACATTCCAAGTTTTCGAGGTTCAGGACCCCATAGTATTTCGTTATATCACACCAGCATCGCGTACGTTATTTTGTACCGATCGGATGTGGATATATGGGCATATGCGCTCGGGAACTGTTCGAAACGACGTGAGTGACGGCTCCTTGATTCTGAAACTCACATTTTTGTCCGGTTGATGTACCAGGTGTGTATCATTGCTCAGGTAAAGGAATAAGGTAGACGCATGTAATCTGTGGTCGTGTAATTCCTGGTCAGTTTGCCTGTCTCCGTTTTCTGGTAGCGAAATTTGAAGTTGACGACATCAGTATGCGTGGCAGCTAAGCGAGCATAGAGAGCTTTTACGGCTTCTTCGTCAACAATCTGAGCGTGCTTGCTTCTAATATTTTCATGAACAGACACTGCGAATTCACCCTTCTTCACTTGATCGCGACACCATAAGAGTAAGCATCAAGACAAACTACGCCATGTGTTGCTTACACCCGGAGTCTGCTATCCAGGGGATTGGGTCGCTGTCCACGTCTGTTGTCATCGAATTTCCATCCAGTGCTACAAGCGTAAGCGTCGCCGTCTAGTACAGACGGGGTGCTTCTCCGCCTGTTCGGCGGTTTATCTGCTGTAAAGGCCAGTGTTGACACAACCGCTGCGTGGTCACTGACATCGCTTGGTATTTACGGAACCCCACGTTCTTGTTGATGTCGGATTCGAAGTCGACAAACAAGTTTGGGGTGACCTTCTTTGCCACAATAGAACTACCCTTGACCATTGCCCGACCGTTGCAGGCGCGGAGCCGCACGGTGGTTATTCGTGTGTCAGATGTAACGCGTTTGGCGACCACAACCTCTGTCATCCTGTAATTGTCGTCGTTGCTCGCAGCGGATGCAGCGATACCGCGCTCCGTGACAGGCACCGGCTGCTCAAGTGAGTGATGAAAGAACTCCGCCATCACATTGCCCTCCATCATCTGCCACGTCAAGAGGCGATCTTGAGTAAATGATACACTTTTAAAGTATGCTCATGACTGAGGAAATCGGTCAAGAGTTGGCACACTCCTTCTTTGTCTTCGACGGGTTTACCTTGATGAGAAACCTTATCAGCGAGGGTTTTTAGCTTATCCAGGTGGGCCTTTATTTCTTGCCTATCTTCGTATCCTAACGAGATAAACATTTCACGCAAGACAACTAAGTAATCCCAGTTCATGGCCTCCTTTAGTTGCTCTAAGGCCCATTCTTAACCGAGCGCATGCGGCCGCATCGGTTGAGAACGCACATGCGCCCATATGTGGAGCGTTCCCCTAACTGTAAACAACTGAAGGCACGATATCCAAGTTGAATATCGTGTGATACAATCGCTCAATCCAAAATAACTCCTCGTAGAATAAAACCAGAGCTCACAAGAGAAACACCGTTCTAACCTACAATAGGAGCCGGTGACGTCAAGAACGTGTGGTAGTTGCGACGGGTATTGCATAGATAAACATCCATATTTATGGTAAATCCAGGTGCTGCTTTCGTGGCAAATTGAATTGTGTCTGCTATTGTTTTGCTTATCTCTAACTGCCTCAATCCTCTCTGCTCGTCTTCTTCATATAGTGCCTTGGATGCGCCCCCTGTACTCGATGGCAGCCGCTGTAGACAGCTAGAATGCATGTCGATTGCGTTGTGTTGATTCCCACGGTTGCAGTTGGCTACAGAGTGTTGGTGCTCTTCATCACCACCGCCATGGAGTGCTGGTGGCGATTGCTCTTGATTGTGCGTACCGCCGTGGAATGCTGGTAGTCGACTTGAGTGTTGTTCATGCAACATGCAATGCGATGCAAGAGGAGCATGGCTGTAAGATTCCCCACAATATTGTATATATTCAACAGCATCCAAACCAGAACAGACCCAACTACAGACCGCTCCTTGGACACAACCCTCATATGCATCACTTCTACCTCGCAGGTTGCAGACCCAGCTAGATCAAGTTCAGAACTTCCAAAGTTTACTAGACAACAAATCGGATAGCTCCGATGACAGTAATATTGATTAGCCTCCAGTACCGGCAGTTGATTATGAGTGCCGGTCTACGGATTAGATGAGGAAGGAGTGCACGCGTAGGGGCTTGAAGTGCAAGTCAAAAATGAAGGAGGACGAGAATCGCTGTATTACGTCGTCATGATGTTGCTCGTGTCACTTATGATGGGCTTCTTCTTGGGTAAAGGGGGCTTCCACAAGGTGAAAACGCAGTCTCCTCTCGATCAAAACACTGCTTATATTGACTAGTGAACTTTCACTTTTCTGATGTGTTTGCAACACGTTACAGCTAAACTGATATGGAGGAGCCTAAATTTCGATAGATGATTTTTCTAATACCTTTTTATCTTATCACAGGTAATAAGCCACCGCGAGCAGTACTTGACACTAAAGCGTACACGAAAAGAGCACATTTTGGCAGGGTGATATCCGCAAACAGCTTGGTGATATCGACCGCGCAATATTCATCAGAATTGGACAACGAATCCAGGCAACGTCTCCATGAAGGCCGCGAGGTTCTGCTAAAAGAAAGAGAGGATTGGATGGACAAACTCCGCCCTCCTAACAGTTGACATGACATGGAGGGGATATATCACTAACGTGTTTGTGTTTTTAATTCTGCAATTCATACAATCATTAAGTTTGAACCAAATTATATCGTTCAAAGATGTACGTCGGCCGATGTAATTCTCTTGAAACTATGTGTTGTATAACAATATTACGTGTTTCCTCATCCAGCAAAGGAGCACCTACCCGCCTTCCATCTCAAATTGAGTATTGCAGTAGGAGAGATCAGGATCACAATTCCATGTACGAGCAATGCACGGATAGTTTTCCTTGTTGATGTAGGCGACTCTACTAAATGTTGGTTAATGCAAAAATTATGCAGTCGCATACAGGCGTGTATCACGTGAGGAACATTCTTGAGGCGAATACATCGTGTTTTTTTCAGAATCCGCCATTTATTTACCAACAATCCAAATGACATTTCTATGCGAATTTTGCATTGACTTAGCAAAAATTTGTAGTCATCTCTGTCTGGTCGATCCTTTAGTTGGGCTTGATTAAACGGTGTTAATACCCCTTGTTTGGGGATATGCGTTGTCACCAACCACAAAATATGACCCTCGAATTTGAGATAACACCTTACTTCAAAGGCATAAACACAACTGAGTCATTCCTACCACCAGGAGAACGACAAGCCGTCGCAGTAAATCGACACTGATTATCAGCACTAGCTTGAACATTCAGTCCATATCTCTGGTAACGCCCCGAAAAAAAGATACGACCCGTCCACATTCAGATCGTCGCGGCACTCTAATTGGACACAACCATCCATCTATGGCTCCGATACAACCAGGAATTGCGCCACCCGCGTTGCTTAACCGAAATCCAGCTGAAGCAAGTTCCATATCGCTTTGTGTCCCTGAAAATCTCAAAGCCAGAACGCCACATCTATTAAGCGCGCGTAGTACGCAATGTACTATGCGATAAAATCCAGCTCTGCTTGTACCTGTAATAAGGCGGATGTGATGATAACTTCCACCCACCAACCAACTAATACATGCCTGAAGCATGCCTGCAGGTGAAACGGGTGCCTCTCCCATTGCACGATGAGTAGACTGAAGACTATTGACAACTAAATCAGAGCCGATATATGAGAGTAGTCTCTCAAATCCAGCATAGCTCATTCGATAATACTGTTTAAACTCGCCTTCCAGTAAAAACCGATCAGCGTGTACCCTCCATTCGATGCAGCGACGTACAACAACGATTTGATTGGCTTGAGATCCATTCACCGCTGCGATAAAAGCCAATATAGGGAAAGGTAGGACGCTTAATTCCTCCTCCTCGTTTACTGAGCGAATGATAGGTTGATCAGTAGAAGCCATAGCTGCAGAATAATGCGCGAGATGCTGAAAGTTGACAAATGTGTGTTTTACTGATTGTTGGAGCACTAAATACGAAGAAAAGTGATTGGTTGGTAAAATTGAAGAAATACAGCAGGTAAACGATGGTTGGTTTGTCCTTATGCGTCCACTACTCGCGCTATGCGTCAATTTGAGCGCATGCGTTGAAATCGACGCATGAGCCCTTATTTCTGGACCAACTCGCATGCGGCCACATGAAGCTTTATCCAATGAAATCCCTGTATTTCGACGCCTGTGGCCGCATGAGCCGGTTGAGAATGAGCCTAACTACTCCAGAACTTCGTATGCTAGAGTTGTGTACCAACACTAAATACCATCGCATCACTTAGCGTTTCAAGCAGGAGCGTTTGGGCCCTGCGTTCGCGAAGCCAGAACCTTTCTTCATCGCGTCTTGTTGCATGACGCGGTGGCGATACGGCACAAATCTTGGGTTTCCATCATTGCTTGGGCACGCGTCTTCTAGGCTGTGTAGTTTGTTCCAGCAAAGGTTTTGTCAATATTCCACTTCAACATAGTGTTGCTGAGTGGAAGCACGTTGGTGCTAGTAGAACCTTGGGCTGATAACCTTTTGTTCTTTGTTATGAAAGTTGAATTGTGATACAGACTTGGTTCTCTTCAGTGAGGAAAAACTATGACCATTTGTTGTAACGATTGGTCTAGACTAAAACCTCGCTAGTTACAGCTGCTCGACTTGATACGACTTTAGTACATGTCTCAACTACGACCCTACATTCCCATCTCGCAGAACGCTTGATTCGCATGTGAACGCTTTGCATGTACGGGTATTTTGCAAAGAGCGGAGTAATTCAAACTTGTTTTGCATTTGCCCCCTTCGTTGCAAAACGCGGAGTTGCAGGGAACACGTGGAGCACGTCGACAGTACTGATTTGTACGACCTTCCCAGTATGGCGTCGATATTGTCATCGCCCTCGTCGTCACCACCTCTCCATGCTGTAGAGGCAGACAATATCGTCACGGGCGCGTGGTTTCCAGATCAGAAGTCATGCACCAAAGCGATGCACCAGAACGCGGTTAGCCATAATATGGTTATAAACAGCGGTGGGAGATAAAGTAATTTCTGTACCGTAGTTATTGAATGGAAGTCATTCAATTATTTATCATGGACTTGAAATTCCAATGTCAAATAAATAAATTTGACAATAATTCAATACAATATCAAAAAGTAAGAATATGTCAGTCAGCCAATAGTACTACGAAGCTTGATAACGCCCCCACCAACCAATTCCTAAGCCACCATCGACCTCAATTAAAAGGTATTTTGCAATTGACAGTGTCCGCAACGCCTCAACCCTCCTACCCCTTACCGCATTGACATCCTGTTCAACAACAAGGAAGTGTCGGCCTACTTATCCGTCCCTTGGCAACGGTATGTACTGATGCAAGATGCGTGACGTAGCACAGAAGCAGCACTGGCCACCAACTACACCAACGTCGTGACGCAACACTCCAGCAAGCACTGTTGGAAGATACGCTGTGAGCGGTAGTGGATTCATACCTCGCGTGGGTTAAGTCTGCACAGCGAGACGAGATGTGCGCGGATAGTAAATCACTTTTCCTTTTCTCTTCTAAAGCGCACTATGTCTACAAGCACGACGACTATACGAGGCGGTGCTGGCGGCGTTCAACCGTCCCTGAGGGCTATGGGTTCGTGGCTGAGGTAGCAACCCACCGCTACCAACGGATGTGGTGGGTTGTCGACCGGAACATAGTCCGTTTGAGCAATGTCCACATGGCGCCCGATCCGGTCCAAGACCCTAGGTCGCAGCATGGAGGCGGAGGCGGCCAAGGTAGGCTCCATGCTCGAGAAAGAGATAAGTAAGAAGTTTGGCGTCATATCTGATGGCTGGCATCATACTACATTGGCGTGGTCGCCGTCGACGAAGTCGATGGGTATGTGTGCCAGCCGTTACTCGCTCTCTCACCTCTAGTGCTTTCAACGTTACCTGTTATCTGGACGACAAATCTGTAACGTTATACGACTGCTAGCGAAGCGATAGCGACGACAAAGTAGTTATGATTGATGCAAATACAATAATAGTTTGATTCGTTGAAATTATAGCGGAAAATGAAACGTAACTGGCCAAAATTAAGGCATCAGTGGCGGCATTGAGAGCATACAGACTGGTATCCACGTCTTTCGGAAGCTGTGACAGTGGTGCATGATCAATTGCGCGATTCTAATGATGCTTGAAACCGGCGTCGCGGGCGTAAATGACTCAGTATTTGCAGGGGCGTACGTCAAGGTCATTCAGGTTTGTACTGGTATTGAGTACACTGTGTAGTTGTAGACAAGTGTGTATGGGCCGTCAGTTTCGGAAGTGAGATGGTCATAAGCCATCTCTCTGTCGCATCCCTCGGCATTCAAAAGATGGGCACGCTGGCCTCTTTCAGCTTTGACTGGTTGTGAGCAACCACATCCTTAACAACCAATGAAACATCTTCTTCAGAGATATTAGCCTATCATCTTCACCTCGCTTTGCAGTATACAAACTCACAGATATTGCGGCGCAACACTCCCACTAAAGATGTCATCGTAGTCCATCAATTTTCTTCACTTTGTCCCATCCAGATCCTTCTCGAAGATGCGACTTCAACCTTATTCTCAGATTTCGCCTTGTCGCAAACCCAAAATAAGAAATTAACGACACCTAACTTTATCTTTAATGGATTCAATAAAATAGCTTCAGATCCAATATTGGGTTTTACGAACCCAAACTTATCCTTTTACTTAAATTCAGATTAACATTGAACTTATCTTTTGTATGGGTGGTTCCGACAGTTGCTTTAGCTAGAAACTCTCTATTTCGCTCGCGTAGCCTACAAGCGCAGGTCCGACGAAAGCCCTTCGGGGGGGGGGTGATCGTAAGCCGTCCGTATTCTTCTGGCTACAGCGGCGTGACCTAGGTCATAGTGCCCTGCAGGTTAACACGCTACCAACAGCCCAACTAGGGACAATGCGGTGCGGAAAGTCTGGTTATCCAGCAACTCGCACCAATCTAGTATTTGATCACAGTGCTTTTGCGCAGCGGCAGAATAGAGAGTCAGGTAGAAATTAACTTAAAATTCAGTAAAAAGTACTGTGGAGTAAGGGGCTGAAAGGCCGGGCATGACCAATTTCATTTTTAAGGGCTAGGTGAGCCTTAAAACAGTGGTTTTAAGCCTATAAACCAACCTTTAGCAAAGACCTTGCATCAATTTGTACCTTTTACCCAATAACTTTTATCCTGAACTTTTAATTCTTAACCGAAACTTTCACTTTACTAGTTGAAACTTACCTTTAGATCCAAGAGTCTTTATTTGAGGCTTGGTACTTTTATTTGAGGTATGGTGTTCCTTATTTGAGTCAACCTTGTTTTAAATTTGAAGTTCTTTGACTCCCATCATAATTCGGAGTTTCTCAAACTGACCCTGACTTAATGGCTTAGTTAAGGCATCGGCTATCATATCATTGGTATTACAATACGTAACACTGATACTCTTTTCTTCATGCATATCACGTGCATACAGATTCCTAATATCAATGTGCTTTGTTGATGTATGACTACATGGGTCCTTTATTATACTAATTGCGGCAGTATTATCGCACCAACATTGTGTCGGTAGTACTTGGCCGAATCCTAATTCCTTCAATAGTAGTCTAAGCCACATTGCCTCCCTTATACCTTCAATAGCGGCTACTAGTTCTGATTCTGCTGTATTAAGACTAATACAATCTTGCTTAACACTCTTCCATGTAACGCAAGCACCAGCAAGTATTGATACATAACCCGTAATGGATTTTCTTTCTTCAGAAGCATTCGCGAAGCTCGCGTCTGTGTATAGCTCTAACTTAACAGTACTATTTCCACTGTACTCTATGCCATACTTCGACGTTCCTTTCAAGTACTTTAGTATTCGCTGAGCCGCCCTCCAGTGTGTTTTATTATAGCAGGACAAATATTTACTAAGCTCCCTAACAGCATTAGCAATATCAGGTCTATTTCCTCTTACTAGATACATTAATGACCCAACTAATCCTCTGTAATCGAACGGCTGGGCCGCTATCTGTTCAGGCATTAACTTAGATTCTTTTTCTAAAACCACACTTTTGGCCTGTGGTGTAGGAGCCACACTACAGTCTCGCATCGGAACTTATCTAGAAGATCACTTATATACTTCTGTTGCGACATGCTTAGTGTTTTCCTTTTAAATCCCTTTTAATCTCCATTTTGAGTAGGTAGTGTAATTCACCTAGGTCTTTCATGGTGAATTCACCAGATAACTATCTTTAAGATCATTGATATCACTAAGATGTGAGCCAGCAATTGTTAGGTCGTCAACGTAGACGCATACAATAAGGATATGCATGACCCCTTTAACCTCCCACCTTTTTAGATACAAGCAATGCTCTTTCTTGCATCTAAAAAACCCAGTTTCTTTAGAAAGGCATTAAGTACCTCGTACCAGATTCTAGATGCCTGTTTTAAGCCATACAGCCTCTTCTTCAGTTTACAAACTAACTTTCCAGATCCACGACGGAATCCTATTGGTTGCCTCATGTAAATACTTTCACTTAAACAACCATTTAAGAACGCTGAGAAACGTCCATTTGGTGTAGGTAGAATCCTAAAATTGTGGATAGAGCTAGCAATAACCGCAAAGACTCATATCGCGCTACAGGGGCAAAGACCTCTTGATAGTCAATACCATACAATTGTGTACTGCCCTGTACAACTAACCTAGCCTTATAACGGTCCACTGAACCATCTGCCTTATTTTTAACGTCAAATATCCAATGGCAACCTAATGCCCTTCGCCCTTCAGGAAGGGGAACTAATTCCAACGTATTATTCTTAATGAGTGCCTCATACTTTACCCGAATGGCACACTCCCACCGCTCGGCATGTGGGCTAGTCTGAGCTCCTTAATAGACTTAGGAATTCGAATGCGCGCCGGTGCAGTGGCTACAGTCTTTAACTGTGCGACGTAGTCTCTCAAACGTACATTTGTATAGCGTTGACGTTTTGATCGACGTCTATCAGTGCTTTCCCTCTTTTGTATTCCCACTATGCAGGGCGTCGATCGTCCTGTGACAGATTCTGAACTTATGGATGCATTAACCTCTAAGGCGCTTCTAGACCTTTTACCTATTTGTTCGATGATTGTTGTCTCAGATTGATCATTACTGATATCTTCAGTAGGAAATGATCGTTGTATCATAGCTTCTGTAGCTGTAGGGCTGAATTTAACGTCCCGAGCTATAAGGTACTTATTGGCTTTTATGTCAAGAAGGCGATAGCCTTTATAGTTAACTGACAGTCCTAAAAGCTTACATTCAACTGCCCTATCACCCAGTTTGGGTCTTTTCTTTTTGACTTGGGGATATGAGCATAACAGGTTTCACCCCATATTCTGAGTGCCAAACCACTGGGTCTTTTCTTATGCAGTAGCTCATAAGGTAATTTCATTCCTAGTCTAGCCATTGGTAGACGATTAGTGACATCTGCAATGTATAGTAGTGCCTCAGGCCACCACTTCGCTGTCATATTTGCTCCTTGAAGAGCACAAAGAACCCCAGCCATCATGGTCTGGTGCGATCGCTCTGCACTGCCATTTTCTTCTTGAGATTCAACATTCGAACGCTGAAAGTCTAATCCTAATATAGCACATAATTTAGAAACTTCTTTATTTATAAATTCGGTTCCTCCATCAGTTCTTATCCTACAAACCTTATACGGAAATTGGACAGACAGTTTCTTTAATAAGTCTTTCATTTTCCCAGGAACCTCTTTTAGGGATTTAACGACAAAATACCGCTTATAGGCAGCTGCATCGTCCACAACCGCTAAGGCATACCTATAACCAAAAGAGCCATACAGACCATTTACTCGTAGTTTTCCTGTCGAGTCCATATGAAGTGTATGCAGCGGCTCAGTTGCTTTTGTTCCCACCATATTTCGGTAGGACATTCGTCTGTCCTTCATGTGAGCACAAGTCTTACAGAAGAAGACCACTTTTTAAGCTCATTATAAGGGATTTGGGGTAGACCCTCAATCTTCTGGTTACTTAGAGTCCTAATTAGGCGTTCTTTACCTACATGCCCTAATCTTAAATGCCACTCTGTAAGGATGTCGCCATATTTAGTACTTTGATTACTAACGACATTAGCCTTAATTTGTTTAACACTTGGAAGGTAGTAAACGTCACCTTTTGCTATTGCCGCAAAGAGTAGTTTGAGGCCTTTCCTAAAAAGAACAAGAACCCTCCTGATTTAGACTGAAAGTGCCTGTATCCTTGCTTTTCCAAATAGTATGCACTCAAAAGATTGCTATCGCATTCACAGTCGTATGATATATCCGTTAACTTTAGCACACTTAAATTTCCTCGCGGGTTCAAAAAGTGAAGCTTTATTGATCCCTTCTTAGTACTACGTGAGATGGTACCATTACCGTATGTGAAGGTGTGGCCACTAACATGCTGCAAGCTTCCTTGAAACCAGCCTCTGTCTGAAGTTATGGCTCGGCCTGCACCCGTATCAACCACCCACATATCATCCGTTAAGGTCACCCTCTTTAAAGCCCTCAAATAGGCAGCATTTTCTTTACGTACCTCATCTTCAATCCCTTCCATGCTTTGCGGTGGGGTTTGAGCAGTGTTGCCGTTATCATCGAAGCCTTCGTGATGAGCAGGATCGAGACTCTCAATGTCATCCATGACGGCATCGTCTGCGCAAGTTTCCAGTAGGGTCTTTCCGTCCTCATTGAGGTGCCGCTTTCCCTCGTTTACCACTGCCTTAATTGTGTTAATTGAGGTGGATTTAAACGTTTTTGCCTTTTTAGCGCCTGGCACTGTGCTCTCATCCGTCCTATAAATGGGTCCTCCTGGACGGTTAAGGTCCCTGTCAGCAGCCTTCTTAGGGCAGTCCGGTTTGAAGTGTCCAGCCTCAAAACAGTAAAAGCAGCTTCTGGCACTCTCACTACCACCAGATTTTCTCTTCTGTCCTAGTTTCACTCGGACATTGCTGATAGCTACAACTTGGGTCTTATCCATTACACCCACTTCCTTTTTCGACTTATCGCCAAAAATCCTACGCAATGCGCTTTCTACTTGGTCCACAGTAAAATCATCCTTTTTCATCGAAATCGATGAAGCCCAAAATTCACTTGGCAATTGGCTGAGCACTTCAACGCAAAGCCATGACTCCGTGACCATGTCATGACCTAGTAGCTTTCTAGTCTTTCGATTGATCTCGTACTGTGCTTTTTTCAGTTGAGCAAAGAACGTTCTCAGATCACGCCACGAGCTACGAGTCAGCTTAGTCCAATTCCTAGTCAGCTCAATAAGGCCAGCAGCATCGCCTTGGTCAAAGTCTTTCTCAAGTAGTCGAATGATCTCGCATGGGTCCATTGAGGACACTACATCGGCAGGGTTGAGAGAAAAAAGTTTGGAAGAACCTGATTTAACAGGTTTTGGAGATCTCCCCTCCCTCTTGTCCAATTAACCACATCCCACCTCATTGCGAGCGCCTCATGCTCGTCTGTCTCATTGGTCGGGGACGGGGGCTTTTGGGGATTGCTTCGCAAGAAGTCAGCCATAAGCACTTTCGCTTCTGGTTGCCTCTTCTCAAGCAGCTTAGTCTGATACTCGAGATCGAGCTGATTGACGTGCGTCAACAATTTGTCTTTCCACATAGTGTAAGACTTGACGTTAAACTTCTCCAGACCACCACCAGACTTAGCATCGGCAGTCATGCTTAAAGTACTTGAAATATTGAGTACACTGTGTAGTTGTAGACAAGTGTGTATGGGCCGTCAGTTTCGGAATTGAGGTGGTCATAAGCCATGTCTCCGTCGCATCCCTCGGCATTCAAAAGATGGGCACGCTGGCCTCTTTCAGCTTTGACTGGTTGTGAGCAACCACATCCTTAACAACCAATGAAACATCTTCTTCAGAGATATTAGCCTATCATCTTCACCTCGCTTTGCAGTATACAAACTCACAGATATTGTGGCGCAACAACTGGTGATCACAAAGGACTTTAATACGGTATGCTGTACTCAAGGATGAGGTCATCGAGCTATTGGATCTGCGCCATCTGAATCGTCAATCGGCAGCTACAACTACGCTAGGTCGACGGCAATGTACAAGAGGAGAATATCCAGTGCTGATAGATGATTCGGTACCAAGGCAAATCCACGGCCGTTGACAGGGGAATTTTGTTCTGGTACAAATCCTAATGATGAATGGTGACTAATGTGGCATGTTCGGTTGTATTCAGAAAGTTACCTTTATGGTGTGTAGAGACATGATACATTTGATGATCATGTACAACCATGCAGACAAGCTTGATTACGTTCGTGGACCTCATACGCATGGAATGTAACGTGTTCTTCAGGTATGTTTTCTGATATGCAGACAATTTAATGCTGTTCAACTGTTGAACACGGTGTGCGCAACAACATGAACTTCTAATCCCTCTTCCTCCGTGTAGATTGCTACATGATAGCTAGTTTGGATCATTTATCTTTGCAATAATGTAATTTTGTGTTACATTGAAAATTTTGAGTTTGCATTCGTGGTATGACATGCAAGAAATATACACTGGTTAATTCGTATATGTTCAGCTATAACCTGCTTCATTTTCCTCTTCATCAGTACTGTCGCTATCAATGCTGTCGTCGTCCTCTTCATAATTTTCACTGACGAATAATGTATCACGAATAATGTCTGGGGCGAGCGAGCTGCGCTTTGGGGTACTACATTCCCGCTTTCGAGAATGCACGCTCAGATGGCACAGAGGTTGCGATACAACCCAACCATTTCCGAGCCAATGACTCCACAAAAGGAAATTTTCCTCGCCTTCTAGACCATCACTTTAGCGCATCCGTAGTCACTGGAGTTCCATGTGCGTCGCCGAAGTATTGACGAACTTGGGAATCGCACTCATCTTTGAACTTACCATCAGCAATTGTTGGTGCTCTCTCAACATACATCTTAGTACCCCCACTGAACACTTCAGTCAGCCAAGCTACGTTCTTACTTGTGGTAGTTAACTGGACTGCAGATTCATTCTCCACCCTCGTGCTTTCATGGCTGCTGTATCTATTAGCCTTGATTTCTTTTCCCATATCAAATACAGCCAATTTAAAACCTGAGATTGCTGTTTTTGCTTCTTCATCGCTCAAATGCTTGAGTTCTGCCGAGCGTGGATCTAGCACTGAAATCCACAGTAGTTCACCAGGCAACTTGTTCTTAAATTTTTCGGTAAAAAGTTTAATGTATGTTTGCCGAACTGATTGCATCAATGCCTCTACGCGAGGGACAGACACTTTATTGCCGACAGATCTAGTGATTGCCTCGAACTTTTCGCGCTCTTTATTTTTCATTAAATAGAGCGGAGAACGGAAACTGCAATAACAAATGTTGGATACTTCTCTCCACCCAGACCAGACATTGCTTTAGCAGATGGGTCGAGCAAGACAACTAAACATCCGATTGTAAACCAATGCTCTCCGTTGGTTGTTTTTCAAGTTTTGAATCCGAAAATTCACGAGTTCGCGCGATGTGTCCAAAAATCTCATCTAACGTACTTCGAAGTTCTATCATTCGCAATAGCATGGCGTGGGCACTATTCCACAGTGTAGCACGATCGGTTTGCGGAGTAAGCTCTCGAGTTTGAAGGCTTTTTAAACAATCTAATGCTTTTGGAGAACGACTGAAATACACTGCTAACCTGCGAAAGATATCTACGGTTCCACGTAACCTCTCCAAGTCGGCTCGAGAAGATGCATACGATTCGTCAATAAATGCATCTATTTTCTCACATCCCACCTGATCAATTGCAGCACCGACGTCTTCATCTGTCTTGACAGCACTCATTATTTCATTTGAAGATTTGTTGGCTTTCTTTTTGACAATCCCAGAGCCCACAACTGAGTGCAAAGAATGCGTCAAACACGACATTGAGTCAATATTCAAAATCTCACAGGCTTTCACTCCGTTCGAAGCTCCGTCACGAGAAAATTAACACATTTTTCAATAGGAAGGCCCCACTCGGTCATAATATCTCGCAACGAATCCGCAATTCGAAACCCATCGTCTTTCCCAGGAAGATGTTTCACTTCCAAAATCCAGCTCTGCATGCAAAACATTTCGTCTAGATAATGTAGGGTGAAACAAATGAAAGCAAGTAACCCTCGATGTCCAAATATCGCTTGACGCAGAGTAGTAGAGACACTGATTAGAAATCGTTTCTTTCAGAACTTTACGAAGCTGAGAGGCAATAACTTCAATACCGGCACGGGCTTTCCAAGGCTTGATGGTTTTCACGTCCTTTGTACGCTATTGAGATACCGACCATACTTCCGAAAGTAATTATCCATTGATATCGAAAATGGTCTCATTGACTTCGCGATCCAAATTGTTGCCAGGTCGTCAGCTCGTGCTTGCTCTTCTTTAGTGGCTTCCTGTTGAACGGCAGATGGTTTAGATAGTTTAGTGACCTCAAGATGCACTAGTGTCTGGGTTTGGCTATGCTTGTGAGCATTTCATCTTCCGTGGCTTTTTAAGCTCCTTAGGGTGTCTCTTTTGCATATGCCTGGTGACATGCGCGGTGCTGGACTTTTCAAATAAGTTTTCAATCTTGCACTTATTACAGTACGCACATCGAGCGCGCTGCGATCGTAGAGGCTTGACATCCATTCCAATAAACTCATCTTTACAGACGAGCTGAATAAAGTGCCAATGTTGTGGTTTACGCTTCTTGAGAATATCGAACAGTACCAATCCTCCATCGTTAGACTCAACATGTTGTTCCGATGGTGATTTTCCTCGCCCACGACGAATACTTCTTGGGGTTTTATCACATTTATTTCCTGGTGACGCCCCAGTACGCCCTCGATAAGGAGTAGATGGCGACTTACCAATGCGACCTCTTTGAGCACCGCTCGGAGATTTACCACCGCGTCTTCGCTGAACAGTGCTCGGAGACTTACCGCTACGTCCTCGCTGAGTAGAACTTGGGGATTTATTAGCGCGCCATCGCTGAGCAGTGCCTGGAGACTTACCACTATACGCTTGCTGAGAACTGCTACATGGCGAGTCATATCGAGCACGGCACGGGGAAGTATACGAGATTCTGGTAACTGTTTGGTATGGAGTTTTCGGAGAAAGACCCTTGACAACCCTTGGCTCGCAGAGGGGTCTACGAAGAGTTCTGGTAGTCCGTGGCTTGCAGAGGGATCTGCCAGTTCAGAGTTCTCGTGGCAGACCGTGGGATCCGCCAGTTCCGAGGATAAACGGAGACTATTAGTTGGTTTAGACTACGTTATAAAAGATAACTATGAGAAAGGTAAATAGGGACGCGAGCGCCGTTGCCCAAAGGCAGCTTGACTTCAACTTGCTTGGTGCATCTTCTTTACCGGTGACTGACGACTGGTATCTCAGACTGTGTGCCGTACAGTCTTGTCACCCTCATCATCTGCGACTTGACCACTTTCCGTCTCTGCTATACGACGCTTACGTGGTTCACTATCACCGTCGAAAGCTTCATGTCTGCGTGTATTGCATTTAGAAGGTAATTCTGCTTGTCCTGATGGAATACTGCGGCCGAAATAGGATAGATCAATTTTCTCACACGGAATATTCTCACGCGGACTATTATGTCTTGAAACTGGAAGTCATGATGGTTCCCAAATCCGTACCGGTATGAGGTACTGCTATAACGATCTTCTCCGGTGTCATATGTGAGTCGTGCTCGAATATGTGGACTACTCAACGATGGATTGTTGTGCGACTACGAGTCAGATAATGGCAGAGTCACTGTGTCGCTGCGATGAAAGTTTGGAGGTTCTGAGCCAAGTGTTCTACGCATATCCCGTAGTCGAAGTCTACCGTGCTGTACATTCCCGACGGTCCACATGGATTTTGCAGGCCCTTGCTGCGGATCCATTATGTATTCCGTACGTGAGTGACAGATAGAACTCTGGTCGGGGTTTTCATAGTACGGTTCCATTGTGCGGCTGTCACTACTGCCAGAGGGTCGCTAAATAACGGTATCTTTGCGAAATCTTTTAACGATAACGTTTCGATATTAACGTTATTTTTTTGCGATGTATTGTAACGTTGAAAGGCCTACTCACCTCTGGGCGAGGGCAGTCAAGATGTTGACGCCCACACTGAGCTTTTACGCACAGTACTTCCAGTGGACAACAAGACGCTAAGTATGGTGTAGTATCTATTAGATACTGTCTAATTGACAACAACTGCACCACCAATCAGGCTTTAACCACTGTTGAAGTATGCATTTCCGATGTGCGTACGATTATATACGGAAGTATTTTACAGTTGTCCCGTGTAGATTATACTTATGGGACTTCGTACTTAAGTGGTGTGGTTGGTCTCCCTCCGACTCTAAGTCCTCACTCTTGGTTTTACCTCTTGCTTCACAAGCTCCAGCACACACGAGTACACAAGCTTTTTCCGGGCTTCCTCCTACAACTAACTCTCTTTATTTGCTCACATGTCTTCACACTACCTTACGCTGTCCTAACTCCTCTGCAAATCCCATACCTTAACAGCCACGAAGCTAGACCCCCCTCTGACTTGGTGTGCCAATCACCGCTTTAACTTGGCGGCTATCAAGTTTCTATCCCCCTACGAATCTGTGTTAAACAAGCTTAATAACCTGATGGGTCAGTTACGGTGCCCTAGCAATGCTACTGAGGTCGCCAAGCACACAAATCTTCACGCCTTGAAGCACAAAACCTGTATGGCGAAGTGTAGTTAAGCCCTTTTGTCTCGAGGGGCAAATACACAGTAATTGCGGCAGTAATTATTATTGGACCTAACAATTTTCCTGACTGCATCCATACAATATTCTATTGTGTTTCCTCACACCTGGTTGTAAAGCTAGCTACAGAAAATTGAGGGGGAGCAATGCTGAGGTATCAGTGTGCCGGTGGAGGGGATTGCCGCTTCGAAGAGACCGTGCTAAGCTCACAAGGTCAAGCACGGAGCTGCTATTTTATCAGTGATTCCAAATTATTCCAAAACCGGTGTACAGGTCGATCAAGATTGACAGCTTTTCAAAATTCGGGAGGATGAACTCACCCACGTATTAGTTTATAACCAGTCCACATGAGAGTTGTGAATATCGAAGCGCGTAATTGTGCTTGCACCATATTTGATCAATACCGTATGGCATTCCGTGCAAGCATTTCATTGCAGCATTGACTTTTTCGATCAGTCAACTGAGCGATTTACTGTTTCATAATTGTTGTCTACTCTGCTCTGTATGGTACTGAGGCTGATTCCAGGATCCAGTTAATCCTTAATGAAGAACTATTCAACAATTTTTAGCATCATCAGCTCGAAAGTTGGGAGGAATAAGGAGAGACGACTGTCCAGCAAACGGGATATCACCAGGAAGGTCGGCAGGTGAAGCGAACTTGTTCCTGCTCAAACTGCGGCCAAAATGGCCTCAACAGGCGGAGCTGTTCAACGCAGTAATGGTGATCTTGAGGTTGGCATGGAAGCGGGCTAGATGTTTGATAATACATGTTTGCTTGTCTGCAGTCAGTGTGTGTCTGTGTGTTGTTGAAATCATTAGTGTGCAGGCTGTCGTTGGAACTCCGCTTTTTGCAACAAAGAGTTACAAATGCAAAAAAATTGGAATAACTCCACAACCTCGCAGGTACTCGCTGAATCCAACAGGAACGTCCCACCGACTTCGCACTCTATTAATAATAAACAGGCAACATTTTTCTTATTCATTGTCGATAATTATGCAACATACGACTGGGTTGATGTTTTGTATGTGATGCAAATCCACAGGGACCATTGAGCAAACACAGTGTCCCCATATGACTCCACAACACATGTGCAACATGACACGGCAAGCTCTATACTGTACTTGAAGTATTAGTTATGAATTCGTTCAATACCCTCTCTCTCAAACTGGTCTCTCTCCCTGAGGGAGAATCCCTTCGAGTGAAAGCTCATTCCGGTTTTCACCTGGTAACAGAGACATCTACCCGGTAGGATCAATATGTGGGGTCGACTAGGTCTGCTTTGCGCTCTTCTCGGTGCTACCGCCACTGCCCAAAACTGGCGCATGACCCCCGTGAAGGTTATTCAAGCTCGTGTCCAAGGAGACGCACCTGTCTGGCACGGTTCCGCTGGAGGTTCCGGTGCATCGTGCTCGGCTGCCGAAAGCAATGTTGACTACATCGGCAACGATCTGACGAGCAAACCGAGTTCATCAGCCAGTGGATGCTGCGGTATTTGCTCTGCCACTAGCGGTTGTAATGCTTACACCTGGAATAACTACAACGGCGGAACTTGCTGGCTCAAGAGTTCAAAGGGAAACACACAAACAACGGACGGAGCCGTGTCCGGCACGCTCGGTTCTAGTGCATCGTGTTCGGCTGCCGAAAACAATGTTGACTACATCGGCAACGATCTGACGAGCAAACCGAGTTCATCAGCCAGTGGATGCTGCGGTATTTGCTCTGCCACTAGCGGATGCAAAGCGTACACCTGGAATAACTACAACGGCGGAACCTGCTGGCTCAAGACTGCAAAGGGAGGTACAAAGGTTACCAACGGTGCAGTGTCTGGTACATTGGGTGCCAGCCCAACGTGTTCGGCTGCAGAAAACAATGTTGACTATATTGGCAACGATCTGACAAGCAAGTCGAGTGCATCCGCCAATGGATGCTGTTCTATTTGCAAGGCCACCAACGGATGCAAAGCTTACACTTGGAACAACTACCTCGGCGGTACGTGTTGGCTCAAGACTGCCAAGGGAGGCACAAAGGTCACCAATGGCGCCATTTCCGGCACGGTGAGTGGAGGATCTTCTTCCTCGGGCGCGGGCATGTGGCTGTCCAAGTACGGTGATACGACGGAAATGCAGTACATCAACAACCTGGACACCGTCAACATGGCTTCCGTGGAGGGTGCACTCATGTACGTGCAGGCCGAAGGCATCAACGTGAACGAACAGTCGGTCAGATGCCAGCGCAAGAACAACATGCAGTACGTCGTTTTCTACGAAATGACCATCGTTCAGCCCGCTTACAGCATCAAGTACTATGAGAACCACACGCCCCCTGAGTACGGTGACTTCGTTGCCATGGACGGTGCCAAGTGTACGAATGCCGGTAGTGACCTTCCCAAGAGTTGCAAACTTTACTACGGTCTCGATGGTGTTAAGGATATCGGCCCGAACGTTGGTTGCAACCCGCAGGGATCAGACCCTCGCGCTCCGTATCCCAACAACTACTGGTGCTCGTTCCCGAACTCGTGTGCTCAGAAATACCGTGCGGACAAGTCGTCTCAGTGCAGAGCGCAGTACAACGGCGGTCTTTGCCCCATGGGAGTTTCGCCGGATGGAGAGACCTGCACATACAGCTACAAGATTCTGGGTTACATTAACATCGACGATTTGGTTGGCATTACCAAGATGGGCTACAGCAACTACCAGCAGTTCTGCCAGAACGGTGGTATTGAGTTCAAGGCCAAGAACACTGGTCGCGGATTCGAGGTGGAGCAGAGTATCGATTTCTGGAAGAACCCTGGTGACCAGAATGCCAATGCTAACCGTGCCGCGCAAATGGTGTCGATGTACAACCAGTTGGCGAGCAGCGGTTCAAGTCCCAACATGGCGCCTCTCCCCTCAGTTGAGAGCCTGACCGCATCCAACCCGAAGTGTTACCTGAACAGTGCGACGTGCGCACGAGCCCAGTTTGGCTGCAAGCGTTCGCTGTACTCGCAGATCTGCTCCGTGTGCTCTTCCCCCGGAGCTGGTTGTGAGAAGGCGCCAGCGGGTTACTCGTTCCCCAACCTGTCGCTGCCAGCAGGATCGCGCTAATCTTGTTCATTCAGAAACAAGAACGACGCGTGGAATCGGTGTCGTACTTACTCGCTCTGTTCATGACTTGGGAATTCAAAGTCATGGGCGCTCCACGGACTGCATCATCGGCAGTACACTTTAGAAATTGTAAATGTCAATGAGAGGTTATACACTGCAATGACTTTACGTCGACTAGTATTCTATTTCTAGGTTGCATGAGCTATTGGGATAAGCGTTGTACATTTAAATGTGTACGGTAGGATAATAATTTGTACACCAACCAGTAGATAGTGAATTTCCAATATCGACGTCCAGCATGCTGTAGACAAGGAACGTCGAAGACAATTTAGTGTCGTTAAGTGCTCTCGGGTTGTTAGGCAAAAAACTGACTGATTCTCCAGCATTATTACTCCTGTTTGGACATGCGGCATTGCCGTTTTTCGTGGGGGTGAACATTTTCATTATCCCCGGTAATTATAGTGAATATCATTGCTGACGAACCAACCGAAGTAGTGCACAAGGAACTTGAACCGACCAGTTGATTCCTGTTATTACACGATGACCAACGTTTCATCCTCTTCGTAGCCGAACTCAGACTTGTACTGTTCGAAGATCCGCTCGATCTCAGCGACATACAATGTGTGAATGGCACGAATTTCCTCTTCCGTGGGATTTGGATTGAGCTTGGTGGCAATGGGTTTACCGTACACGAGTCCATAACGTTTACCTTTTTCAGGAGCTCTGGGCATCCACCAGAATTTACCCCAAAATACTAGCACTGGGATTCCTAGTGTCTTGCGGAAGAAGTTGATCACACTCTTGGGCGGATTCCACAAACTGTGGGAATGCAAAAATCCAAAATTTTGCTCAGCAAAACACTCTCTAGCCTAGTTAGTAAGCAATAACTTTCCATGTACTTACTTGTAAAGCCACTTTTCGCCGAAGACAAACGTTGGTACGAGGTCTGCGCCATGATTGATGGCAAGCTTGATAAATCCCAGACGCTTCTTCAGCACTAACTCCGTCTTCAGAGGCACGGGACACACGGACTGAATGAGTGAATTCATTTGCAGCACTACAATAGATTTCACAACACACCTCCTTCGAGTTGGGGTTTGTCCTGAAAATTCCAGGCACGCCACCGGGGTACACGACGATGCTGTTGCCTTCGTTCAATACCTTCTCGCCAGTAGATCGAGAGGCATCGACGCCTCCCATCCACAGACACAGCTCACGACCGAGTGGTACGTAGAACATCGCTGAAGCTCCGAGGACTGCAGCCACGGCACAACAATATCTGTGAGACGTTGTAGGCTGGGAATCTCACACACTTACTTCGATACGTGATGCCAGGGAAAATATCTTCAAAGCTGCCGCCGAAAATTGCGATCCGCGAAAGCACGATGATCCCGTGCGGATGGAAGCCGAAGATATATTGCTTGTTGGAGTCAAGCTCTTGCTCCCGGATGATCTTGATCCTATATGTCCAACGTACGAGGTTAGCCGAGATAAAGAAATATGTAGTCACGGAATGTACCGAAGAAACTGGTTGAGTAGCCCCCATAGACTAGATGTACGAAGTCCTTCCCACACATTTCCATTGCCGGTCTTGTGTGCCCCGCTGAAGAACGAGGGCAAATAGAGCATTACCATGGCAAGTGATGCATAGTCCAAATCGTACTATCGTAAAGAATACCAAAATGGTGAGCATTGAGGTGAAGAGCATCAACGAAGCAACGACGCTAGCGTTCACCTTATGAAAGATGTAGAACAGAACGAGGAAGGGCACAACCCACACGAAGTAATGCAGGATCACAAAGCTGAAAACGTCGGTAGCCAGATTCTGCATCCAGCGAGGCACTCTGCTGTTCTTGGCGAAGAACTCGCGAGCGTCATACACTAGCACGTCCTTGTGTTCCTGTTCTCGATCTGCCACAACTAAGTTCGGCGCCATGGTTTGCGGAACTGCTCCAAACTCGAAGTGAGCTCTAGGATTGGAGACTCTCAAGCGACTGAGCGCCAGCCTACCACTATGCCACCAACTGTACCACGCAGAACGAAGCGGTATCTGTGAATCCAACGTTCGTTTCGTTTGGATACACCACTCTCGGTCATGGAAACCAATGCGTGCTTGACACGGAGCGCGCTCCCGTGCCACGTCAGACGTTTCACTCGTGTGTCAAGATAGACCTTGTAAAGCCGCCATCAAGTAGGAGTCACGGATTAGAAGACGCCCATGTGTAGCGGCAGTATCTCGAAGACTGGAGTCTAGCCTAGAGCAGATTATGCGCTTAGAGCTGGCTCGAGTTGCTCCGCGACAATATTATTCGTGCTGCTCCTTACCCCCGGATTGGAGTCGATTTTTTGCATGACCCACAATTCTTTGGTCACGAGTTGAGCCACTGCACTACATCTATTTACATGTATTGTCAGGAGTAAGCGTAAGTAGGAACGTATCCAAAGTTATCCGCCCCACGCCACCAAGGACAATCAATCACTGGAGGATGGATCCTCTACTGCCAAACAAGAGGTCAACAATGGACACCCGAGCTACCTGGCAGCTTTTATCAGGAGACGAAGAGGATGAATTTCATCCTCTTCATCATGAAATGGTGGCAAGAACACTAAACCAAGCGGTGACTGAGTTCATGACGATGACCACTCCATGCTCAACCTACCGTCGTGTTGACTGTCTCGACAAAAAGCTACAAGGTCAGCTACAACACATCAAGAAAGACACAACAGACAACGACCCAGCGACCACACTTGCACGGAATCTGAATATGTTCTTTGCAGTGGAGAAAACCGGCTGGAACAGCGCTTCGAGCGGCAAAACTCATGAAACACACTACACCACGCTCATTTACAACAAGCGCCGGAGGAGCTGCGACCCCGTTAACCAAGACCAGAAAACAATCACATCCCAGTACAAAGAGCAAATCTATCCAAAGACGGTCAACATGAAGATCCGTCTCACTCCATATAAGAGTAAACATCGGCCGCTGGACCGTTGAGAGTGGATGCGGAATGTCGACACGTATAACGGGTCTTGGGAGGTTGTACGAAGACCATGTTTGTAGCAAGGAGTGGTGCACAACACCCGGAGACGCTAACGAGGTAGGAGAAGGCGAACGGTCGCTAAAGCAGAAGAGAGAAGAGGGTCAGTCAGAAATAAGAGCTGAAAGATAGTAGCGGGCGAGCTAGTACCGAGATCGTTCGTAACAGAGTCGTCAGAATACACGTAGTGCTTGGCGAGTATAGCTGGGAGTCACTGTCACAGTTGGGAAGTGGGCCCGAAGAAGAAGGCAGGCACACTAAGATCGACCTGAAGACGGAGCCAGGCGTGAGACGTAGGCCAGCGCGGCAGTGGATCGCCCGGAGATCAACCCGACAGTCTTATCCCAGTGGGAGGAAGCTTACTTAAGGCTTCTGTAGGTCAGTAAATTTGCTCAAATAGAAGACCACTTTTCATCATCAAACACTTATCCAAACTTATCCACCATGACAACACTTTGTTCTTCTGTTGGCTAGTGTCCGTAAGATAACATCTGGCTGTCGCACGCACATCTCGAGCCAGTGTCATCCACAACAACGTCTTGCCATACGTTCAACGCATGGCAGACGTCTTGACTTGAAAATCCGCTGTTCGTTGTTTCGTTTTTGAAGATTGCCACACCGTGTCCATCCATACCCACTCAACCTAGCGACCAAGTTGTTGATCGAACGGATTCTTTCGCAACTTCGTACAGGTATCGTTCCGTCGGCTTTATCGTTCACGTTTTGGTTCAAGACACAGTCCGGCGAGAGTTTCTTCACATCTGCGTTTACAATCGACGTCCTTGACAAAAGCGTCATGTGGCTGCCACAAGGCACCTACTGTACACAATATTCCGGTTTCCGATGTCCTGTCGATACACCTAAACCCTGCACTATCCGCAGCTCGGTATTAGTTGAAGACGCGCTGTCGTCTGCCGCAAACCATACAATCGGTAGGTTCTTCAAAGTGGCACGTTCAAAAATGGGAATCTATGAGACCGAGGATCAGAGGAGAAGCTGTAGGTACACAGGTACAAGTTGCTTCAGTATTGGTTATTGACTGCTCCTCGTATCAAGGAGGACACTACGAAAGTGAACAACGGGTGCAAGTGTCTATTAGACACAAAAGTTATGCCACGTAAAGGGATTTCCTTTTGTTTCAATATATGCTGCCATTGATGGACCTAGTCACCCCCGGAGGTTTCGTTGTCACTTAGACTCGCCACATTTAGGGCGAAATGTGGTAAGCTATCTCCTGATGGGACTCGACCGGCTCAACGCCTGTTTGTAATGCAAATCCATGTTGGGACGATTGCCACGACAACTTCCTCCATGTGACGCCACAACCCATGTGGCAACGTAGCAAACTTTCGCATCGAACCAATGCCTATAGCATTTCTCATTCCAGTTTTCACCTGGTAACAGAGGCATCTACCCGGCAGGATCAATATGTGGGGTCGACTAGGTCTGCTTTGCGCTCTTCTCGGTGCTACCGCCACTGCCCAAAACTGGCGCATGACCCCCGTGAAGGTTATCCAAGCTCGTGTCCAAGGAGACGCACCTGTCTGGCACGGTTCCGCTGGGGGTTCCGGTGCATCGTGCTCGGCTGCCGAAAGCAATGTTGACTACATCGGCAACGATCTGACGAGCAAACCGAGTTCATCAGCCAGTGGATGCTGCGGTATTTGCTCTGCCACTAGTGGATGCAAAGCGTACACCTGGAATAACTACAACGGCGGAACCTGCTGGCTCAAGACTGCAAAGGGAGGTACAAAGGTTACCAACGGTGCAGTGTCTGGTACATTGGGTGCCAGCCCAACGTGTTCGGCTGCAGAAAACAATGTTGACTATATTGGCAACGATCTGACAAGCAAGTCGAGTGCATCCGCCAATGGATGCTGTTCTATTTGCAAGGCCACCAACGGATGCAAAGCTTACACTTGGAACAACTACCTCGGCGGTACGTGTTGGCTCAAGACTGCCAAGGGAGGCACAAAGGTCACCAATGGCGCCATTTCCGGCACGGTGAGTGGAGGATCTTCTTCCTCGGGCGCGGGCATGTGGCTGTCCAAGTACGGTGATACGACGGAAATGCAGTACATCAACAACCTGGACACCGTCAACATGGCTTCCGTGGAGGGTGCACTCATGTACGTGCAGGCCGAAGGCATCAACGTGAACGAACAGTCGGTCAGATGCCAGCGCAAGAACAACATGCAGTACGTCGTTTTCTACGAAATGACCATCGTTCAGCCCGCTTACAGCATCAAGTACTATGAGAACCACACGCCCCCTGAGTACGGTGACTTCGTTGCCATGGACGGTGCCAAGTGTACGAATGCCGGTAGTGACCTTCCCAAGAGTTGCAAACTTTACTACGGTCTCGATGGTGTTAAGGATATCGGCCCGAACGTTGGTTGCAACCCGCAGGGATCAGACCCTCGCGCTCCGTATCCCAACAACTACTGGTGCTCGTTCCCGAACTCGTGTGCTCAGAAATACCGTGCGGACAAGTCGTCTCAGTGCAGAGCGCAGTACAACGGCGGTCTTTGCCCCATGGGAGTTTCGCCGGATGGAGAGACCTGCACATACAGCTACAAGATTCTGGGTTACATTAACATCGACGATTTGGTTGGCATTACCAAGATGGGCTACAGCAACTACCAGCAGTTCTGCCAGAACGGTGGTATTGAGTTCAAGGCCAAGAACACTGGTCGCGGATTCGAGGTGGAGCAGAGTATCGATTTCTGGAAGAACCCTGGTGACCAGAATGCCAATGCTAACCGTGCCGCGCAAATGGTGTCGATGTACAACCAGTTGGCGAGCAGCGGTTCAAGTCCCAACATGGCGCCTCTCCCCTCAGTTGAGAGCCTGACCGCATCCAACCCGAAGTGTTACCTGAACAGTGCGACGTGCGCACGAGCCCAGTTTGGCTGCAAGCGTTCGCTGTACTCGCAGATCTGCTCCGTGTGCTCTTCCCCCGGAGCTGGTTGTGAGAAGGCGCCAGCGGGTTACTCGTTCCCCAACCTGTCGCTGCCAGCAGGATCGCGCTAATCTTGTTCATTCAGAAACAAGAACGACGCGTGGAATCGGTGTCGTACTTACTCGCTCTGTTCATGACTTGGGAATTCAAAGTCATGGGCGCTCCACGGACTGCATCATCGGCAGTACACTTTAGAAATTGTAAATGTCAATGAGAGGTTATACACTGCAATGACTGTACATCGATCAAATTTTATGGCTTGGTACAGTGCGCGCCAAATCGTTAGGAGCCCCGAAATCTGGTTACACTTTTGCCTATATCTCAGCTGCTACTGCGAGTTAGGAGCCGCAACTTAGATACCGGTATGTTGTTATTCTCTGGATTTTAATCCAGAGTTTCTACAGAGGTCATTCTACCCAAAATAACTTTGGAATCTTATATTCCGGATACCCAAAATAAAAGCTCAAAACAGTTTCTTTGTATAGAACCTGTCAAAAAACAAAGACTGAAACATTTAACATGTTTTTTGAAATTTCTGGACAAGTGGGGGTTATTCTTCTGTTTTCTTATATATGCAATATATCAAAATATTCTAAGTAATAGGTTTAATACATCTTTGACACCATCGAACCTGCAGTTATAGATATCCGCTGGATATTTAAAAAGTCCCAGTGAATGTTACCTGTGGCGGCTACCTGCAACATCAAAACCCAAATCACCCAGGAATGTTGTCTGAACCGCACGAGTTGAAACAGATATTGTGACTATCCCGCGAAAAACCCGCAACTTATAGACCCGTTCGTAATTAAGTGGTTGCACTCGTCGCCACGGAAAGAAACACAAGCAATGAACTGGGCAGCATAATATATAGCTATTTGGTAACTCAATTTTAGAGAAATGTAAAGATCATCATGCCTCAGCGTTCGTTCACTGAGGTTGTGAAACAAGTCCCCTTAGTTCCTGCTTTCGCTCTCACTAGTGAAAATTGCCAAGGCCTAACAGTGATAAAGATGATTCTTGGTCCATTCCGGCATTCAACACGGCCGTCTCCTTAGCGTTCGTCATTTTACGTCGCTGTCACTCGAGTGAAAATACTGTGTCAGCTGTATCTTATGGAGCCGTTATCGCTAAGGTTTCTGAAGTATTTCACACCGCGGCAAAATACAATACAGGAGAATTCGCGCCTAGACGCTTTAAAATCCGGCAGGTGTTCTCAACCTGCTAATCTTTTTCAATCGCATTTTGCAGCGAAAACATATTTAATATCTTGTTGCGGAGAATTTTAAGATGTAGGTGTCACTTACTCTCGGTGATATTGATGCACCTCGAATTGTCAAAAGCATTTCATCTAGTTCAGAACGCCTAGTTGTATTCAATCCAGAGCTTCCCCGTGTATAGCACGGTATTAGTTAGTATCTATGCCAAGAAGTGACTTGTGTTAACAACTTTGTTTTCACAGACAGTGGAGCACCTACTATACAAAGTGTTGGTTTCGACACCAACGACATAATTTAGAACCAGCCCCTTTTTCTGACAAAATGTACAGTTTTATTCGAACCATACAAACTTCTATAATAAAATATCGTACTTAATACAGAAATACGAATGGAGGACACTTATTGCAATAAGCTAGAAGAGATTAGCGCTGCTAGCTATGAGCCTTTCATTTTGAATTGGGTCGAGGCATAACCTTCACTGACCAGGAGTACTGGTGGATCATTGGGCTGCACGACGGCGGCGTTTCTCTCCACGAGATCGCTAGGAAAACGAGACGCTCGCGCACCTCCGTCCGGAAGGCGATCAAGGCTGAGCGGGGACCAGCACCCGACAGTGGCGACAGCGACACGAGAGCAGGACAGCAGCCCGTACTAACCGAGAGGGAAGTACGGCTGCTGATCCGCACCGCGGCAGCGGGTAACCAGTTCGCGGCGGAGCTTAAGGCTAAGTTCGGTCTTAAGGCGTCGGTGAGGACCATCCAGCGGGTTCTTCAGCGTGTGGACCACTTGGTATTCACCAAGATGGACCGCACGCTGCCCTTACGGCTGCACACAAAGCAGCAAGGATGAAATGGGCTGAGGTCCACATTTTAAACCCAGGTATGATAATATTTTCTCATGGAGTTACGTGTATTGACTATTATGGTATGAACACGAATTTGGCAATATGCAATTTTTTCAGACGAAAAAAGTTTAATTTAGATGGTTCTGATGGGTTCAAGTTCTACCGGCGAGACATGCGTAGACCTCCGCAGTCGTACAACGCCAAAATGGCGGAGGAAATGTCATGGTCTGGGGGGCTTTTAGTGCCGAGGGAAAGAGCAAGTTGGTGTTCTTAAAAGGTCGTCAGAACTCAAGTGATTACATATATACTTTTGCTGAGTATATGTTACCCTGTGCTCACTCTAACCATGGTACAGACTTCGTATTCCAGCAAGATAATGCGTCCATTCACGCATCACGTGAAACGACGCATTTGTTGAAGGAAATTGAAGTCGAAACCATGGTGTGGCCAGCTCGCTCCTCCGACTGCAACCATATCGAAAACGTCTGGGCTGTCATGTCAACCAGGGTATATATGCTCACGGTCGTCAGTACTCTACGACGGACCAACTAGAAATTGCTATTCAAGCCGCATGGGACTCCATTGAGCAAGCGTGTCTGCTAAAGCTCGTGGGGTCCATATCTCGCCGCTGTCTTGCGGTAACAAAGAAGAAAGGAGGTATCACTAAGTACTAACTTTAATATAGAACTTTTTTTGTATGGTTCGAATAAAACTGTACATTTTGTCAGAAAAAGGGGCTGGTTCTAAATTATGTAGTTGGCGCCGAAACCAACACTTTGTAAAGAAGGTATTCCACTGTCTGTGAAAACAAAGTTATTAACACAAGTCACTTCTTGGCATAGATACTAATAACAACATACCGGTATCTAAGTTGCGGCTCCTAACTCGCAGTAGCAGCTGAGATATAGGCAAAAGTGTAACCAGATTTTGGGGCTCCTAACGATTTGGCGCGCACTGTATTTGGAAATACCGTCGTACATTTAAAACTGTTTGGTACCAATACTTCACTCACTACAGTGACTAGTCTGACTCAGACCAATTTATGTAAGCACATTTTCTGTAAGTATCTGGAAGGGCTTATTGAATTGCCGGTAAATTGGAAACTGAATTGATCTCGTTTATCCGTCTTCTCTGTGCTATCCTTTTACCCAAGGGCGCCCTCCTACCAGGAGTCTTGGCGCGCAGCGTAAAACATGCAATGGTTGGCCGTGACTTAGCTGAACCCAGCGCTTGCGCAACCATGGTGAGTATGCAGACGGTAACTCGGGATATCTGTGCGCGTGCTCAACTGATGATGGTATGTTGCTTTGCTTTTGCACATGCAGATCATTACATTCCCCCAGACTTGAGTGAGTCCCGGCACCTGAAACGTTGAAGTCGCCGAAGTTGAAGTTGATAGCACCGTAATACCCTCTTGTATGGAACAGTGCCGTGAAACCTCGTTTTAAGAGAACTTTGCTAGGCTCGAGCCGCCCTGGTGAAGGTCCTTCAGTAAGGCCTTCCAATGACTGACATGCTTGATGTCGCGTTCGCGTTCTACGTGTTCTCGTGATGAGGAAGTCCGTGCCACTTGGCCAAGTAGTCAGGTTGACGGTTGAATATGCGCTTCTTGATCAGAGCTTCGACCACATGGAGCGGCTCACCGTCGCCATCGAAGATGACGGGGGTCGACTTCGGGATCACGCGACCAGCAAAACAGTCAGGATTGCTGTTGTAAACCTTAAACTTGTCAATATTGAAGCGCGGGCTAAGATGTTTGAGGTTGGCAGGCAGATCCAGTAGCGCGACGTTCCCGTGAAGCTCGAGTTTGATGTACGGACCGATGAAGCGTGGGATAAACTTCCACGAGCGCAGTGTCGTTTCTGCTGTAGCGTGCGATATGTTAAGGTCCTGCGTCGATAGCAAGACCAAATCTCCAACCTTAAACGGGTTTGCGGCCCGGCGGCAGTCATAGATTTTTTTCTGTGCTTCTATCAGATTATTACGAGCACGTTGAATAACCTTATGATGATGCTGAACGAACCGTGAAGCATACTCCACGCGAGATTTCACCATAGACTACATCGCATCAGCATCAGCAATACCTAGAGGATTCTTCGGCTGATGGCCGGTGTCGACGAAGAAAGGCGACATCTTTGATGAAGTTGGCACCAGCGGGGCATGGGCATACACAATCATTGGTAGATGCTCATTCCAATCGTTGCAATGGTACGAAATTCAGTATCGTAGTGAATTTTCCAGCGTCCTGTTCTGTCGTTCTGTCTACCCATCTGCCTGGGCTCTATGTGCTGTGGTCATCGCCGTTTTGATTTTCATCAAGCCAATCAGGGCCTTCCAAAATTTTGAGGTGAACTTCGGATCGCGATCGGAGATGATGGTACGAGGGATCCCGTAGTATCGAATGACGTTGTTAAAGAACAACTTCGCTGTATCCTTCGCTGTTGCGTAGTATGGGTCGGAATGCAGACTGGACGCTTCGACAACTTATCGGCCACCACCATGATGGCATCAAAGTCATCTGATACCGGCAAGTGGGTGATGAAGTCCGTCGAGATGACGTCCCAGCAAGCCCCTGGAACTGGAATCGGCTGTAGTTTTCCCGACTTGCGTCATGTTCCCGACTTGTACCGCATGCACGATTCACAGCTTTGGATGTAGGTCTTGATATCCGTATCCAAGCTCGACCAGAAGTACCATTGGGCTGTTGCTAGCTGCGTTCGTCCGATTCCAGGGTGTGCAATAATAGAAGCATCGTGCACATTGTGGATAACGTCCAACCGAAGCTGCCTTTGGTTAGGCACGAAAAGACGTCGCACAGTACCTTCGGTTTTCAAAAATATGAGACTTTCATGCAACTCGTACTCGTTGTTGGGTTGTTTCGAGTGCCACAGCTTCGTATACGCTGGATGCTTTGCATATCCTTTCTGAAATGCCTTCTTGGTGGCAGTGTCGAGTTGAATTGCGCTAACCGTTGTACGAGTCGCCACAGATGCTGAGTGAATGTCCATCTGTATCTGCGTAGCTCCGGACATTCTTGCTGCTGATGCTGGTTGATTAACACTAAGGCATCACCTTTTGATCGCGAGGAGTAATTGTGATCAGCTTAGCATGAGTTGCCGCACGAGCATAAGTCAGCTGAACAATGGAGCATGTAGCGCACGAAAATCGAAGAGCACAGATAGCCACATTGTCACCTGCAGCCATAGCGACCTGACCTTCCTCACCATCCCCCGGTTTAGACGAAGCCATTGGCGGGCGCGAAAGCGCGTCAGCAATAATATTTTGGGAACCCAGGCGGTGATGCAGTTTGAAATCGAATGCAGCAAAGAAGTCCAGCCAGCGTCCAAGGCGTCCGGAAACACGGGGATGTTGGAGAAACCACTTGCAAGCGGAGTTATCCGTGAAGCCATCAAACCGTGCGCCATGTAGATAGTGGCGCCAGCGAGCAAGAGCTTGCTTGATAGCAAACAATTCCTTCTCATGAACTGGCCAGTTTAGTTCATGGACACCCAGCTTCTTACCGTAGAACGCAACCGGGAGGTCAGCACCCTCGTGGATTTGCTAGAGAACACCACCAACACAAGTATGACTGGCGTCGGTCGTCACGATGAACGGCTGCTCGAAGTTTGGCAAGCGAAAGGACCGGTGCCTGCTGAAGAACTAGTTTGATTGCATTGAACGCTTGCCGTTGAGGTTCGTGCCATGTCCACTCCACATTCAACTTAATGAGTGAGCTTAGTCGTAACACGAGAGCCGGGATTTGATGACTGAAACGGCGATAGTATCCAGCCAGTCCCAGAAACATCTGCAAGGCTTTAGCATGGACCGGCTCCGGTCATTCTGCAATCGCACGGGTCTTGCGTACATCTACGTGTAGTCCTTGCAAGGAAATCGTATGGCCAAGAAAGTCAACCGAGTCTTGACCAAAGTCACCCTTGTCTGGCCGTGCATACAACTTGTTTTCACTAAGCACAGCGCAGACTTGGCGTAGATGCTCAGCGTGCTCGGCCATCGTCTGGGAAAAGATACAAATATCATCTAGGTAGACAACCACGAAGGCAAACTTGTGAAGTAGGTGGCGCATCAATTGCGTCCACGTTCCAGGCATACCTGCTGGGACCATAGGCGCTACGTTCCACTCATAAATTACATGATTGATTCGGAACGCCGTGTACTGTTTAGAGGACGAAGCCATCCTCATTTGGTGACATCCACTGGCGAGGTCCAAGATAGAAAAGACGCAAGCGCCTTCCATGCGATCGAATAACTCTTCGATGTGTGGGAGTGGTATCTTGGCAACTTTCGAGGCAGCGTTGACCAAACGATAATCGATGACCCATCGAATTGGCATATTGGGATCGTTCGAGTGTAGCCACTCCAACCTTGACGGAAATTTACCAGTAACCGGATCGTTTTTCGGTACACCAAAGATGTTACTCACCCAAGGGGAGTCCAACACGTGGATTCAGTTTTTCTTCAGAAGATCGGCAACAACATTTCGAGAGTGTCTTGCTCGACCTTGCATAGTCTGAATGGGACTCGATTGCTCGGTTGTGCTCCCGGCTTCAGGACGACTTCATGCTCGATGGAACGTGTCGGCGGTAGTTCTGGCGGTAGTGTAGCAGGAAATACATCCGAGAACTCTTCCAGCACCGGTTGCAGCAGAAGCGGAACCGCCTTCGTTTGTGGGGCAGTCTTAACGTGTACATGGTAGACCTCCAGATATGCTTGATCCTTTACTTTGGTTTCGAAGTCGGATGCCGATACCATCTCCAGATCTCCGTCGTCACCAGGATCATCATCACTAGTATCAGTATTATCATCAACACTAGAATGCAATGACGCGTGATAGTAGCCGAGTGGTGCCACCTTTGCCAACCCTGGAGCCTGTTCATCGCCGGGTTTTCCTGGAGTAATTTGTCAACCATGCGATGTGCAGGCGGCTTGTTGGCCGAACCACTGTTGGGTGAAATGTCCGTCGACGCATTGGTCATTTGTGATGAAGCAGACAAGACGTTTTCCGACTTCGATCTGGTCCCGTCAATCAAGATCGAGAGCAATTCCTCTCTATGGTGATCCTCGATATAGTGACACTCACTATAATGACCAAGTGAATGCGTGTGCTATCATCCCCGTCCAATATGATTGTGCCCACGCGATATCGATCTTGGCAGGTAATATCGATCTTAGTTTTATTATAGGTATTATGGAGCCAGTGCATTATTGAAGAAGGGTATGGATCTTGGACGAAGAGAAAGAAAGGGAGAGTCACCACTCGGAGCTTGACCGGAGCGAAGACAGTAGACCACTTGAGGGGAAGAAGGAAGATTCGAAAGTGATTGAATTAATGGAGCTTACATCCTAGACTGCTGTTATAGCCTTGCGTCCTATCATCTAGTGCATCTAATCAACCATCACTCACCAGTGCTCGTCCAATCAACCTACTCGTCTAATCACGAGTGCCGTAATCAACGTGGCGTAATCATAGCGAGGTAGCATTGAACCGGTTAGTAACCAGTGCTAAACCGGTATCCTGCAACAATTATGGATGACCACAGATGGGAAGCATAGACATTAACCATTTATTCAGAGTTGTTTTTACCTTCTACTTCACAAGTCTTCTTCATCTACACTATTCCGGGCAGGGATATACAAGATTGGCCTTCCCGACGCTACGCAAGATCAAGATTGAGTAGAACCTCTACGCCAGATTGCTTGGCTGGACGTTCGCCAACCCTCAAATCAAGACCCCGCTATAGGAAGCGGCAAGCACGTATTGGATTCATTGGATAAAGGTCACACACCGACCACAAGACACCCCTTGGCCAAGACCGACACTGGCCAAATCGAGATCGATCTAAGACATATAAGATCGAAAGCTCGATAACTACACGGCGCAGCGAGTAGAAGTATCCCCGCTGCTGCCACATCTCCCGCTTTCCTGTCCGACAGCAAGATCAACAACAAGCGCGTGTCCTGAGATCACCTGAGGAGCGATCTAGTCCCACCGACGGGTACACAAGGTGAGATCGAGAACTTCACGGAAGATCTGAGTACCCCCTCCGTTAGTCGGCAGTTCGGGCGCCGTATACAAGAGGATCCCTGCGATCTTGCGATTTCGCAGAACCACTTCGACACACATTGAAGGCAAAACAGGAAAGTGCATATTACCCGTTTTTCCAGTTAATGTTAGGGTTGAACTGTACCAGCCATAGGTGACCCAAAATCACATCTTGATTCGGTGCCACATCCCACTTGATGAGCAAGACATCAGCAAAGTCGCGACCATCAAATCGGAGTGTCTCAAGACATCGTAGTTCTGTGCGAGCTGGTGTAGGCGATCCGTCAAATCTCTCTGCCGTGATCTCATCCGCCTTACGTCGTGAGGACTGGACCATCCGCATAACAGCCTCCGCTATTCGCTGATTACTCGTATCTAATGAGCGCCCATACTTTTGCTTTTGTATACCAGGCGGTCACTGTGTCTTCTTTTGCGTGATCACGTCCTTAGGGTGTGATGGACAGTCGTTTCCGACACCTCCAGCTGCAACAGAGCTTATTTTGCGAGCTCGCGGGTTGCTGTTGGAATCAGGCAGAGTCAACCACTTTGGCTCGTCGCGTAGCTCTCGCCAAGCTTCTAGATAGTCGAATGGCACTCGTTGCTCGCTCTCGAACATCGTCATCGCATCTTCGAGGCGGTCTTCGTCGGTCTTACCACTCTGGTTCAGCTGCTTTATAGCTGCGTAACACCCACAAAACGTCCCCACAGCTAGGCGAATCTGTTTCCAGCGTTTGGACACCGAATTCATCGGACGCTGGTACCGTTCTTGACGGCGCGGCCGAAGTTTATTGTACATTGCCGTCACCCGATCCCAAAACTGGTTGCCAGACTGGTCTGTTCCTATCACACCGTCGTTTGACACCATCACCCAAGCTTTAGCGAGCACTTTGTCTTCTGGTGAAATCCAGTTCGGCCCGCGCGCTGCGGCTTTGCTATTTTCACTGGCGTTTGACATCGGTGGATACTTGAGGAAGGAAAACCTGAAATGCGCGCGAACTTCGAGAGGCGCGAACACTGTCCGCTTGCTATTGTCTCGATTTCATAGCAGTGTATTGACAAGGTGTCAAATGCACCCGAACACGTTAAATTTGCTACTGGCCTCAAACGCCGCACCAAATCGGCGAACGTTGCTGCCAGGAGGCGCACCTATTTGCGTCTGGCCTAGTTTGGAATCCGCGGTGGAGAGATCTGGCCGTAAACTGTACAATAAATTTCCGTCTGGACCGCAATTTGCTGCCGCAGTGGAGACAACCTAAAGCATTTAAAAGGAAGAAGACAAGTACCTGCAGGCATTAGAACGCAGAAAGGTCGAGTGCGTCGATCTTGACGACGAAAGTGATGGTAGTGATAGTCAGGATGAATACGAGGGTTATGAAACTGCATCCACCTGTTAACGGATAACACGCTCAATATACGTGCAATATATCCTGGTTAATAGGCAAAATATCCACCTTGTGCAAATACAGCACCCACCTGCACCACTCTAGAGAACACGGACTGTCCATGCATACCACCCCACTGAAACACTCGCCAATTGTGCACACCGCCCTGACCACGATGCACATATATGCGTAACACTCCGACTCGCAAGACTGACAAGACACGAAGAGCAGGTAAGTTTTGGACGGCAGAAATACAGCTTTTTATTGATGACGCATTAATCCTTGGCATTAACCCGATACATGTAATGTGCAGAAGCAAGCTTCGAAGGCACCCTTCGAAGTCGACCCACAACTGCAGCACAGCTACAGCCGGATGCCCGTCATGCACCAGGTCCGTGTCGACGTAACTGAACAAATGCTGAGAACAGAACACTAACTACGCTGCTGCTCCATCGCTTCGGTAAGCCGGCGACTTGGGAAACGTCGACGTTGACTGCGTCGGAGTGGGGTTACCTCGAGCATGGTTTGAGCTGGGTTATCGTAGTCTCTAGGGTCTCCGTCGCAACCGGCATCGGGTTGGGATCATGTTACGAGAGAACTACCGTCAAGTTGCTCCCCGTTAACGGGTTGTCTTGGCAAAGGTTGGGACGTACTGCGTGGGCGACGAGCACATCGGGCACGTTGCGTTTTGCTGACAAAGCGGCGTAATGGTGGCGTCATACGAGGAAGCGGCATTCCGGCATTTGCAGCTGCGGCAATAATATGCACACACATATCGTGCTTCGCGTAGTATAGACAGCCACACACCACTAGCTCCATGTCAACTTGCCAACCGCTGTTTGGCATACCCACTCGCTGAAGACGTCGGGCATTAACGGAAGCGATTGACTGCAGCCGCTCTTTCCTGTCATTCGCAGGTAGCGGTAGAGGGAGTTGCAGCACGCAATACTTAGAAGACGTCACCCCGCCGACGGAAGAAAAACGGGTGGCAGTGATACACTGGTGTGCCTCGAGCTGCTTGTATAGCTTAAACAAGCGCACTGCAACTTCAGTCTGGCTTGTAAACACGCGTTCCTCAGCTAAAATTGCGATGCGAGCAACGTTCATCGATTCAAGCAGCTCTTTAGGGACCGCTTTCAGGTTTCTGCAGAAACGCTTCAGTGGTCTATGATACTGCTCGAGGGGATTGTTCGTAGTTGGATACCCTGGTGGTGTGTAGAATGCCTGCCACTTCGAGAATCGAGGGTTGCTAATCCATGAGGACATAATGTATTGAGCCATACCACCAGCAGCACTTCCAACAGGCAGATTCTCCCATTTTAAAATAATTGTCGTCTTTAAAGTATCGAATTCAGTGCGATGTGCGAAGTGGAGATCGTACATGTCCGCAAAGAAAGATGCGCTTTGCTTTGGCTCCACACCTCGGATTCTTGTTTGCTTAAAGACATAATCCATAACATGATAGAAGCACATCATGATCTCAGTAGTAGGCAGTTCCGTTGTGCAGGCACTGAATTGCGCCTTATCGGCATCCATCATGCAGAATTCCGGGGCAAATGCCTCCTGGTACGTCGCCAATATCGCGATCTTCAGCTTGGTTAAACACCATAAATATCAGGAGTTTGGCGTCGGGACGTGCAAAAGTACGCAATTGGAAAAAAGTGCCCAGCTTTGTCAGAATAACCAATGACGTAAACCGGGTAACGCGGACGGACAATTTTAAAGGTTGTATCAACGTGCAGCATGGTTGATTTAGTTTGTTCGCGTTGAACTTCCACGTAATTGTGAAGTAACTGATAGCATGAGAGACCAACACGAAACGGGTCTGCTTCACTGCCTACACCAACTTGGGCAATTGCGCGATCGTCCTGCATTATTGAATCACTAAAGTAGACGACACAACGAGGATTTTGTTCACTCATTCCAATATTGTCAAACACTGCGGAGTCTACAAGGCGCTGCACGTGCTCAGTGGCATCAGCAGAATGCACGCGTGGAGGGCGCGATGAACGATATGTTTGGAGTTTTAGCAGATGACAAGAAGTACGCGCTACTGCTTGGTGAGTTTGCAGGGTTATACACTAAAGACGCCCATCCGAAGAAAACAATCAAGCATACGACGGATCTGAGGAGTATGCTGGGGAACCTCTTCGAGTTTGCCAACAGTTGCCACCACGTCGTCCATTGCAACATTTACGGATGAGAATTCTTGTTGCACGACTGCATTGTAGCTCAGATGTAGTTGTAACGTTGGCACATGTGCCAAGACACGCTTGTACAATTCCTCCTCCATTAGACGTATGGTGGTAAGTGTTCTTGCCACACTACGTCCACTCGATGGTTTGCCTTGGTTGAGTTGATTGACAGCATCCCGGACTTCCTCCACTTTGGCAAAAGTTGCCACCACCTCACTCACTTCTCGTTGCAACACAGATAATTCGTTTTTTACAACGTTGTTAGAACTGCGACACAATTCATTGCGCTCCACTTGCTGCAGAATACGCTCATGAATCGTAGCTACCATAATTCGATGGTCTAGAAAGTGTAACCTCAGTGTAACCCTATTATTTTATGTAGCCATCTCGAGTGTAGCCATTAGACACACACAGAATGTGCGACGCCATGTTCCCAGGTAGTTCATTACTTGATTGCGAGTGGGCAATGGGTCAGCCAAGTCGTCCATTTCCACGCGGTGGCTAATCAGGTCAAAGAGTTGATATGCCATCGCAGTAGGGTTTGTATGGAGACTGGTAGCTAGCAAATCCCGCATAGGCCTTGTTAGATGCGGGTGTGGAGGCGATTCAAGTCCTGAATCTGGCACCAAGTGCCAACCTTGTTGATGCACGACAGTCGTTCCTCGTTCAGAGCACACGTTTACCTTGTAGCGACATAAGCAAACTTCATCTTCGTTAGCAGCAATCTGGCATCGTTGCGAACGGCACGCCGTTAGGATGGTCAGCATAGAATGCCGTGACAACGCTAAGTCGATGTTTTCATACACCAAGTAGTCTATGGTGCAATTGCGCACCTCATTTCGAACAGTGGCAATCTCGGAAGGACACTCAAGTACGTTTCTCGCGAGGATGCACCGTCATTTGACTTCCAGAGTTCTGTCCACCCCGTGTCATCTTGGTCTTCCCCCATGTCACGACTCGATCAAACTACGATGTTCTGGCGGCAATCCGCAAGCTAAGTGACGTCTGAGGTTTTCTTGCTTTGCTAGCACCACTACGAATTCGTAAGTAGAGATTGACAGTGCGTTTTTTGCCTTAGGACAAAAGTGTTTCGGTAAACATACCTCCTTCATGCATGAGCCTGAAGTATTCTGAGCAACGAGTCATTCGTCATGAGGTGCAACGACCAATGGATGGTGAGCAGTGTATCGATGGTGGTACGTAACGAAAAGTTGGTAGGTGCTAATTTTGAGGCGACTGGGTGTTTTGAATGATATCGAATGTGGTTTCCACGAAAACCAGGATGCCGTTTCCCAACACTCGATGAATACCCATAAAATATTATATTGATAAGTGAGATCCGATTTGCCGTGTTATAATCATGAAGTTGGTCTCGACAGGAATTTCACTACGTTTAAACCTAACCACCATATGTTTCAGCACATGTTTTGTCAAATGAGCCAATCATCCTCGCAGGTTCTGACTGTTGATTTGCTAACCCTTCTGGAGCCCTTTCCCCAAACTTTTGAGTTTATGAAGCGGTTTTCTAGGAGGTATATCGAGTGTAAGGAGTCCGAATCTGTCAAATCTGACCTCAAAATCGGAATTTACGGTCGAGATTACCCTATTATATCTAAATATCGTATATGGAAAGTTACCATCTTCTACAGGTAAAATGCCCTCAAAGTTTGGTACAAACTATTTTGGCCAGTACAATACTTCGGGTTCAAGGGCAGTAATGAGAAAAGGGCTATTATAGTAGCACTAAGTTACTACAGTAATTGTCAAAATTAGGACTAATTTATGCATTGGTAAACAGCGAATTCACAATTAGTCTGAGCTAATATTCAAATTAGTAAGATGAAATGGGTTCAATTTGGTGAATGTTTCTGCCCATCCATTCCCATGACCTGGGTTCGAGTCTGGGCATGCGAGGAGTTATTTGATCTGTGTGAGTCGCAAAGCGTCTGGTGGTGCTTTTTTTCTTCGGTAGTTTTCCCTCATCCACTGAAACTCAACAAACTATCCTGAGGAAGTTGCAGGCAAGAAAGAAGCTGAAGAATCAGACGACAATTCCTTAGAGAGCAGAAAATATCGAACACCAAAATGACACAAGTGGTAGTGACGAAGGCAAGTCGGTAAGTTTTGTAGTAGTGAATAGTACGGGTGACTAGACACTCTTCTAGTTCAATATATATTTCATTGAACCTCAGTCTAATTTAGAAGTTCAAAATTTGTCAATGACTCCCGGTTAGAAATATTTCTAAGATACAAACTAGTTAGCTCCCTCATCCAGGCGTCTCCCTCAGCAACTGCATCACACAGTGTACCGTAGCCGTCAGACGAAACATACAGTATCAGCAGTTGAAGGACAGCACACATTTGAACAAATTGGCTTCTCGAGCTAAAGTATCTCCTGAAGGAAAGTTGCCAAGCTCGGTGAGAAATTCACCCGCACTGGGATTGCATTTCCTACTACTAACCGACGAATTACATTCCCTACTGCCAACCAACGTTTGTTCTAGGGTCCGAAAAGGATGTTCCCCCTGATCGTGTTTTAAGTGTCAGCTCGTCAGAGTCTGACTGTGACGGTCAGACGAATTTCCATTGCGTGTTCGTCCTGAGAAAAGATTTTGGCGTTGAATAGCTTGGTAAGATGGCGTAAAGACTCTACCGGGAATCCTTCCGAGCGACAGCAGCGGCGGTAGTTATGCGTGTATTCTATAGTTCAAGGCAATATTGTAGCCCAACAGTCCGCGAAAAATGGATGATTTAGTGCCTTTTTATTTGAGCTAATATTGAAAACTCTGTGCCACTGTATTTTCCGGATTGAGGTCACTCATGGTTTGTTCGAGCAGAGCATTGTTCGACCCCAGTTTGAGGTTTTCGGCCGTGGTGGGCTGCCATTGTTGCCCTACTTCTTGGTGGAATAATACCCACTCTTCATAGCTCTGCTTGTTCGTGGTAGAATGCGAATAGAAGCGAATGTTCCATGCATCAAGTACTGGTGCATTTTCGGTCTCATCCAGTGACTTCACGATTCTGGGGCATGTATGCAGGCATAGCCCTTGGATCCTTTTCGCTGGCTGACCATCTACTAGTAACTGCTTGTACCTTGTACGCCCCTGTTACCTGTACGGTTGTTCTGGTTTCTCATCTCAGTCCGCGAAGAATTAGACGCTGCTTTTAAATCTATACATGAATCTATCACACATAAAGTTTATGACTAGATTCTGCCGGTTCGGTAAAAAGAAAAGCTCTCGTCAGTCTGGATTTGTAAAATATCAATTGAGTTTGAGCCCGAAGTGAACGTATATGTTTCTCCGGATTCGTTTCACTATCTAACTCTGTACCTCGCTCGTGTCTAGGAGTTCGACCACAAGGTTGGATACTGGACAACTTTTAAGGAGCCCCTTTTACTTGCCGGATATAGCTACGGAATGGAATGTTTGCCCCTGGACACAAAGGTTCAACTACAGAGGCTACACAGCCCTACGCAATGTTCTAGGTGCACATGGTGTTCGAAATCCATAGTCTTATATCTGACTGGATAAACATATGCTGATACTTGAAGCATTTGGTATTCTAAAAAATGCACAAAATATCGTTAAATAGATAAGCTTTACGGAGATAATCTCAAAATATTTTATCATATAAATAGTGTAGCTTGATGGATACAGTCTCAAAAAAGTCCTAAGTTCGCTTTCGATTGTTTATTTAAAAACGAACTTTGCAAATCCAGTACCGGTACTGGATTCCTCTTACTGAGTAACTGGAGTCATTTTGTGTGCATAAGTCGTTCACTACCGGTGTGAACAGAGATTGCGTGGGCAACATGTCATTTTACTGATGTTCCGGGTAGTTACAGTCGCTCAGAGCCCTAGACTACTTCACGGCCATAGACCTTCACGCGATCACCATCAGACCTATAGATTGTCGCCAAGTCAGCTAATCGATTACGTCGCAACTTCCTGAACGTCGTGCAGCACAATCGACATTTGTGATGATTCACACTTCACCCATGAAACTGACCTAGTCATTCCCGATTTTGATATCTACATCAAAATGGCGCCAGACTCGAAGTTACAAGAAAATAAAAGTTTGGTGGGGCAAGACAAGAATGTCTTCGTGTACGAAAGTCAAGAGTTCTTCACCGAGAACAGCAGGGTCCCCAAGTGGATGCAAAACTTTGTCACTGATGTATTCAGCTTCATCACTGCGCACTACTTCATTTGGAGTTGGCCATTTCTCGGCTTGTTTTACTACCTGTACAAGGTGACCAAAATCTCTACTTTCTGCATGATGGTGGGTGCTCATTATTGTTCGAGTTTGTAGCGCGGACTTGACTATATCTCGATCGCGATGGTCGCGTTATACTTGCCATCATTCTTCAGTGGTGCGCAGAAGACTGGCAAGGGCAACGTCTGGGACTCCCTACGCACGTCCAGTATTTGGGGACTAATGAACAAGTTTCTTCGGTACGTAAATCACTATTTTGTTGCTCATCAGTCAAGCCATGCTTCACTTTACCTAGAGAGACTCGTATCTATTTGCTGTGTAGAATCAAAATCATTCGTGAGCAAGAACTGGACCCCAAGAAGCGGTACATCTTCGGGTTTCATCCACACGGGATCATTGTACTCTCCCGTCTCGCAATTTTCGGGCGAAACTTCGACGATATCTTCCCAGGAATTAAAAATCGCCGTAAGTTCCGCTTTGGATGTCGTAGGTTGATCTCGTCTTAATAAGATAACGCGGTCATGTGTATGTTTAGTTCTTGGAGCGTCGGCCATGTACTACATCCCACTAGGCCGCGACATTTGCCTGTGGTTGGGAGGGGTTGATGCTTCGCGCTCTACAGGCGAGAAGGTGCTGAAAGAAGGTAACAGTATCATCGTTTATCCTGGCGGTGTGCCCGAGATTTTCAGCACAAATCCCAACTCAAAGGAGGTACATTTGTTGCATTTGTTGTATTCTACGTCCGCTGAAGGTGTGACGACATTATTGTTTTGCTCGTCTGTAGACGCAACTGGTGCTGAAGAAACGTTTGGGTTTTATCAAGCTCGCAATGCGTCAGGGTGCTGACCTTGTTCCGACGTTCATCTTCGGAGAGAAGTGGCTGTACAAGTGCGTACTTGACTCGGTGGCAATCACGATCTTGTATTGTGTCTAACATTTTTATCTTTCTAGCATGTGGACTCCACCCAAATGTGTGACAGAATTCTTTCGCAAGTTGCTTGGCATCCCGGTACTCGTCTTTTGGGGCAAGTTTTGGTGGATGCCCAAGGCCCCAGCTAAGGGAAAGCGATATGGACTCGTGTATGGTAAACCCATTACCCCTAAGCACACGCCAAACCCAACCGATGAAGAAGTTCGTGCCATTCATGCGGAATACGTCGCGGAGATCAAGCGGATTTTCCAACAGTACAAATCCGAGTTCGGCTACGAAGAGGACGAGACATTGGCCATCATTTAGTTTCTGACGATAAACGCTCGTTGAAAGCGAAACATCACGTACTTGCAATAGTTCTGCATGATCGAAGTCGGTGATAATTCAAACGTTTTACGCTCAAGCTCACAGCTCGGATTTAGGTAGTTGAAATAATTGGATTCGGCTAAGGATGACACGCTAGTCGTTTAGCTTCGTGTACTTGTACAGTAAGGCAATTGAACGAGGAACAACCGGAGCTTTTCCTTTCTGTTATCGTGTTCAAACAGCACATGAACGACTATTAAGGCTTCTTTGTAAGCATTCAAGCCTCTTTCAAGATAATGGTGATTGGGTAGTGATCGCTGTTGTACCCGCTGCAAGATGTGGTGTACAAAGCATGATTGAACGAGACACTCCGGAGTGCCGACGACAGCGACTTGGAGACCAGCATGTGGTCAAGACTGCTCAACTCGGTGTCCTCGTAGACGCAATCATTGTCCTCGTCGTACCATTGCGTGTAGCGGTCAGACTGCGCCACTTTGCTCGCCACGTCAATGAAGTTGTTGCCAGTAAGGATAGAGAGAACGGCACTTATCGGGGCATTACTGTTCTTGTCCAGTACGGTTGCAGACCAGTCATTCAGGTCACCAGTGATGATGGTGTGGTGCCCTTCACTGACAGCAGCATTACCCAATCCAGCAAGTACCGTTGCTTGAGCTTCTCGCTCGAAGCAGCGGGGTTTACTTTCCGGGTTGGCCAACAAATGAGCACCAACGAGCGTGAGCGGCTTGGAGAAGCCCGTGACGTTGAAAGTCGTGTAAAAGTGTTTAGAAACACCCTTCGTACTTGAGTATCCACTGGAGCTTGGGCATGTTGATCCACTCACCGGGATCGTCGCGCGGACCTCCGTACGTTGCATATCTACAACAGGATCGATGCGCGTGAGCAGCGCAGAGTTCTGACCCGTGGAGGTGTCAGCTCCCTTGACCAGATACGGTTTGTAGGTGGAATCGCCCAGCGCTTTGAGCTGCGTAATGACAGCCTCCAGCACTGTGCAGTCTTCGACCTCGTTGATCTGGATGATGTCGGAGTTCAGGCTCTTGATCACGGACGCGATCTGGATCACGTGGCTCTGGGCGTCAGCCGCCGTTGTCCACGGACAGTCACTCCCCGGACATGAAAGCGCGTGCGATGCGGTTCCCAGGAACAGGAAATCGGCGTTAAACGTAGTCACCTTGAGTTGGGACGTATCAGTGCGGCGGTCTCCTGGACTGGCAGGGGCTTCAGAACAACCAAATGCTGCTTCGGTCGACTGCAACCATGAAAACTGCGTAATGACAGCGAGCACTGTAGCCGCAGTGATGGAGACGAGGGAGACCATTGGGCTGCGAAGGGATCCGTTAGCTGGTGGTGAAGAGGGTCGTGTGCGGGAGCTGGTGAATTGCAAAATGCGTTCTGCATCGTGTTGAAGACGTTGGCGTGCCATGAGGTTTGACAGAGGCTCTACTTGTTAATAATCTCGACGGAGGACCTGTAATCAGTCGCAGCATGCCACTTCCCGCGTGTACTGTTTGCTTGGAAACGAGTCACGCGTAGCGCTCCACTGTGGAGATTCGATCACTAACGAACAGTTTATCGTACAGGAACCGGCCATCGATTGCACCGTACGAAGGTGTCTGCTGCACGTTGCATGGGTCACGTTGAGATTCCACGAACAGTGGAAGATGTGGATGAATGCATGCAGCTGAGGTATGTCAGGCAAAGTTTGTCTTCAAGTGTGTCTAGCTCATCTTTCCCAGGATCAGATCCGATCGGCGGCATGTGTGTGAAAATCTCACTCTGAATGTGTGCAGGGATCAAGGGGTCATGACTTATGCTACCATTACAGGTTGTCGAGTATCTAATTCTACGTATGCTGTCGAGACTTGCACACTTAACGTGTTAGAAAGTCAATACCGACGGCCGTCCCGCCTTGAAGTGTTCTGCAAGATGGCCGTATTCTGGGAAAAGCTGTGTGAGACCAGCAGTGTTTCCAGTGCTAGATGGCGACTAGGATCGAGGTACAGCGTCTTGCCGCGACGCAGATACGGGTCCTCTTCGCCGTTCTTGTCCACATAGAGACTACCCCACACACAACGCCTTTCGTTGCCCAGGAAGAGGATCACAGTACATGCACGCAGCAACAAGAAGGCACCCAAACCAAGGCCACAGCGCTGGGCGTGCTGAGTGCACTCACCCACGCCACCACCTTCCTTTGCTTCACAGCACGCCGAGAAACAGCATAGTACTTTGCCACAGAACAGGCACAGCCCCGGATGCTGAGGTACTTGTGCACACTGCTGGCATACACCCGTAGGTTTCTCGTTGTAGCGGATAAATAGGTCCATATACACGCGAGGCAGTGGAATGAGCATGCGGTAGTTAGCACCAGCAGAGGCGACTTCAGCAGCTCGAGACGAAAGCAGCATCATTTGACGTTGCAGCGGGAACGCGTCAACATGCGTGGGGGAGCCACCCGCTATCAATGTTTGTGATCGAGAAACAGCAGCCTTCGCCTCGAGCTGAGCACCCCAGAGCTGGCATAGGGCGCGTTGATTTGACGGGAACATTTGCCGATGAAAGAAGAGTCGGAGAGGGGGTAAATGAAGTCTCCGCAAACACTTTTCCAGTATCGTAGACGCTGTAGGTGTTTCAGTTGAGATAGATGCCGAAGGGAATAGCCCATCACAGACAGCGCACGACTCAGAGGCAATTTGAGGCTTCCTGGCGTCGTCTCCCTGACTACTATCACTGTGATGTTGGTGAGGCATTGGCAGCACGGCATCCATTAGTAGGAGCATCTGCTGAGCCAGTGGTAGGCACAACGCACTTACTTGCTCCTCCATTGCCACGGCATTCCATTTCTTCTTAATGCCCGGAGTCACGACAAACTTATTTCTGTCCATCAAGCGAGACCGCGCCAGCATAAGTGAAATCCACACAGATGCGTCGCGAAGCGACTCGACCTCATCGAAGTCGCGAATCTCCATTTGAGTCTTGTCAAGTGGTCCTTCTCCGTTTGCTACGTTGCTTGAAGATGATTGTTGACCATCTTGCATCGAGAGGTAAGCAAGTGCTTGTAACACTTGGGCAGTGAACAGGATTCGCGCAGAAAAGAAGGCCTCAGTAAGTAGCTGTTCCGCTGCTACATCTGCGTTGGGTGTTGCTATGCTCTGTCTCCACATCATGCGCATTGCAAAACACGTTAGCAAACGCGGGTGGCACAACATAGGTGTTCCCACTAAATCTGCGTCAGCCACGTTATCAGAATCGCCCATTTGCAGCTTGTCGCGAATGCTCCACTTCCTACTACATGCATCGTCGTCTTCTTCGAACAGTACTTGTTGACCGAATATCAGTCCATTCAGTCGTGTCATTACGCTCTCGAATTGTTTATCGGCAGGTGCCTCAACGACTGTCCACGCTAATGAACTCGGGGTCGAAAAAGCAACTGCTGCTGCGGTTATATCGGCAAGCTGGCGCATTGATCGGAGCTGCAGCCAATCCACGACATCAGTTTGTAGCAGCGTTTTCTCACGCGCAATCACGCGTAATTGCACCTCTAGGCAATGCAAAAGCAATTGCCAAGCTGGCGTCTGGGCACCACATTCTGAGCTAAGCTGCTGCATTTCCAAGTCCAAGCTACCTTCGTCACGAATAGAGTTTGTGAGGAGCGTCGGCAGATACAATTGTGCACGCACAGAGCGTAATACGATTTCGTGACAAAACGCACCAATCTCACGCTCTATGCTCACATCTTGCTCAGTTGAATCTTGTTCACTGCGAGACGACATAGAATCCCTGGCAGATGATCGTGAGCCTGGTGACAAGGAAGACCTCGATGCTGATGACAGCAAACGCCGCCTCAGACGCAAACTTGACTGGGTCCGGGAGCGACGCCGCTTGACTACCGGAGAATCGTCGCGAAAACTCATATGAGTGTCAAGCCACTGAAGGAAAGCCAGTGGATCTTGCCCATCGTCCTTCTTCTCCTCCTCTTCCTCCTCATCCGATCCAAACTCCGGACTCATGAACTCACTGGCTGATGCCCGCTCCCGGAGTTCCCCTAAGGACACACGTGGAACCAAGCAGTTCGAAAGCCGGCGACAAATTGGACAAACAAACTCCATGTCACGCTCACTTAACAGGCGGTCCTCACCATTGGTCATCTCCAAGGGGTTACGACCATGCTTTTGTTTCCACAATGACACCAAATATGCCTTTAAGCAGGAGTGATGAATAGCGTGGCCACAGCTCCATATAATGCTGTCTGCAAGCTGCAAACGCATTTCATCTGTCGTCCCCGGTTTGAGCACGCGTAGTGAAGGTAGTCGCGATGATATCACGGAGCGGGTGTCCGAGATTGTGGCACTCAGCGAACATTTTTCAAACTTCTGCGGCAAATTCGTCGGCAAAATCATGCCCACAAAACCAAAAGACGATTCAGAAGAGCGTGGGTCACAAGGTAAACGACAAAGGCCACACTCTTCACTCTGAGCTAAGCGATCATCCAGTGATCCATATTCATAACTAATGGAAGATGAACGTTCCCTCTCGTCTTTATCAGCAGTGATTGACGAGCTTCGAGTATTTCGTCTTCGACGCCGTCTCCTATCCTGAGATCTCCGTTGTTTCTCCCGCATCTGAGCGATAGCTGATGAAACATGATCTAAATACAAGTGCACATCTACCTGACCAGTAGGGAACCCCCATTCATCTTCTTCTTCCTCGTGTTCTTCCTCCATGTCTTCTTCTGATTCCATTGCATTATCGTAGGTGTCAGTATCAGTCTCCACCATTTCAGGTCCTTCTGTAACGTAACGAGTATTCGCCTCATCCTTCATCGCATCTCCATTAGCACACAAAAACTGCATTTGTTGCGACCGCATCTTCTCCAGTATTTGTTGTTGTCGTCTTCGCATCATCTCTTTAGCGGTGGGTTTTGGTTTTTCAGCACAATTTTCGTCACTGTCATCTTTCCTGAAGCTAGCAGGATTAGAAAAATCGTTCTCCACATTGGTGTAATTACGTTGGGCTTCGAGCTGGCTGTGCTTTTTGATATTCAAATACTGGGAACAGGTCGACGACTTCTCACGTACTGATTGAAGAATCAGTTTGACCACAGGCTGAACATCCTCCATCACACTTTCGTGTTCAGTGAAAAATAGCAGCAATGAGAGCAAGCTTGATGCAGCCGCATCCTGTCCATTGGATCCGGCGTGCCGGATTGCGGTTTCTTCCAACTGGATTTCAGTGCAAAGTTTGACGTACAGACTGCTTTCTTCGTCAAAGTACCTGGCAATATTATCGAGGTTTTGTTTGCCCCTCATGTCAATTGGTTTCCCTGGTGTTTGCATGGGCTGGTCTTGGATGTCGCAGGAAAGCATCTCAACTGCTACGTACAAACAGTGCAGAGCAGCCAGCAACAGGTTCTCGTTGGTGACCGACCCTGAGCTGTCTTGATCTTCGCTATCCACTTGCTGATTTTGGTCCTGGGACACTAATTTCCGCTTGTAGTTTTCAAAAATGACGAACAGGATACTGGCCATGTACGACGAGTTCAATATCGTTTCGGCGATCACACGATGCATATCTACGCCACAGGCTCCTTCAAGCTGGGGCCGTGGCAGCAATGGGAGAATAACTGAACTTGTGGCATTTTCTTGATCACTAGATTTGGGAAGGTTCTTATGAATGTTCTGTTCACACTGCTGCGCTTCAGATGGCGTAAAGCACTCAAACAGGGGTGATACTTGTGACCAGAGCTCTGGCTTCAATTTCCAAGACCCGCTCATTTTGAGGCCATAGCCTAGCACGCTCCCACTTCGAGCAGAACGAGAACCATTGCTGCTCCCGGCCGGGTCGTCATAGACACCAACATTTTCCAACACATGAGTTAGAATTTCCTCTTCTTCCAAATCTGCCCATTCGTGCGCCGGAAGTTGTTTAATCTGCTCCACTAGCTTCATATCTGTTCGCATGATCAACTCACTACGCGTAAGCGGGCCTAACGTCAGCCAATGCAAGATCTCACGCTCAAGGAGCCACACCGCTGCTTTTTCAGGAGAGCTTGCAGATACCAGTTTAACAGGCGCTAATACAAGCTGAAGTAAGAGACGCAAAGCTTCCTCTACTATATCCAGCTCCTGACGCAACTCACGACTTCGGTCGGCGTTGCATGCATCCGTCTTCACAACATTCTGAAGGTTTAGTCCAAGCACAGAAGAATCACGGACCCCAAACGGCAACTGATGAAAGAAGAAGCGCGTGAAGCTCCCGTGAGGGAGAAAACTTGACCCTAATTGACATAGGAACAGGTCGGAGTGAAGACCAAAATATCGCCAGTGCTTCGAATGATAATGAATCAACTGCTGCAGCATCACCCCACCGTTTCGAACCCATAAACCAGCTTTGATCTCGCGCGAAAAGAGAAGCACACGCAGAGGGTGATCCAGTATGCTATACCAGAACGCTAAGTCTTTGCGCTTTTCCTCATCAGTAGTACCCATTCCAAGCAATTCACGCCAATCGTTTAATGTCTGGGGACGAACTACACCACACAAACCATGAATCAGCGCTGCGTACATGTGGTGTAGCGGAAAGTGAAAGCTTTTCGCACTTGCACCTCCCAGAGCTACTGTACCCTGTTCATAGTACTTTACAAGATCAGTAATCGTCATTGGCACCTCTTCCGTCGCTGCTTCGCCAGGTCCTGCTGAAGACGCAACCACCTCTGACGCTTTCGATACGATTTCAGGCCGTCCATTACGAGTCGCCCACTGTGTCAAAGACGCTCGCACGGGATGTAAAATCGCTCTTGCTAGGGCAAACGGTCGAAAGATATCGGTCTCTAACGGATTTAGCGGCGTACCACCGGTTATCACCCCCATAGCTCCTTGATTCCAACTATTCTCACCTGTTGTGATATTCTCCCAAACCTCATGAGAAAAGCATGCAGGGATACCAGTAAGGAAAGCACTGAGCAACAGTTTTAGTTCGTAGTCTGCGACAAAGGCAAATGTCCAGTTCTGTGATTCATACTCGATATGCCGATGAACATGACGAGTTTGTAAATCCATCTGCTGAAGTAATTCGAAAGTCTTCATAAGCTGCACATATACTGATGATTCATGCAGAGCGCAGTCGTCGCCACCGATGCAGCGAAATGACCGTAATAATACCTCTGCTGCGATCTGAGGATGTACAAGTAGCGTTCGCAAATCCGAACACAACCGGGCATATATCCGTTTCTTGAACACATTTCGCCCACAGTCCACTGCTTGGACAGTCCGTAATACAGGTGGTGCTTCAGGCACTGTTCCTAAACCCACCGTAGAAGTGCTACTTCCATCAGCACTTTTAACGCCAGTTGGAGTTCCATCTAGAAGCGGCTGTGGTAATATGGTCATTAATCGAAGAGTGCCTCGGAAAAGATCATTGAGCTTTTCCAACAAGAATACCATAAGCCATTCGACACAGGAAGAACGTGTCGAGTCGGTCGATAGTGAAGGTACACCAAGCGCATGGTGTGGTCGCCGTCGTCGGCGACGACGAGTTTGGTGCGCCTCCTTTGAATTGGATGTAGGTCGCATTGAAGCAAAAACAGTCTCGAGCTCACGTAATTGTGCGTTACTGTGGAAAAGCTGACAGAACAGTCGATCGATAAATCGTGAAAGATTGCGCATGCCGTCCTCGTTATTTTCGTCGCTGGCAGACAAATACAGCTCGATGAAGTACGGATACCATTCCACAAAGTGACATGTATACTTTTGCTTGAACGATTGATCAAACAACAACTTCAAATACAAAACACCGAGCACGTCACACGTTTCAACCGGTAAGAGAATACCCGCCTTCAGAAACACGTCCAGCATCAGCAGTGGTCCATGATTAATGCATCCTTCTTCCACCTCTTCATCCGATTCCCCGCTTGTCCGTGTAGTCTCTACAGGTCCCTCCTCAACTGGTTGACTGAAAGAATCTGATTTCCTCATAGACACTGTATCCATTTGAAACTCCACAGGTAGCTCCTCGAAAAACAAGTCAGATATGACATTGCGATAGTAGAGACAGCTCATGGACAACATCTGCAACCACGCCAAAATCTGCTGCAATCTATCCACATGAATCTTCACGACCGACGGGAACGCTGAGCGCAATAAACCTGTTCTGGGCAATGATCTTCTCGGGTAGAACGGATCTGGATTTTCACTGGCATGTGGCCTCAAACAGCCCAAATGTACCTCCCTCAACACGTCCACACAAAAGTCCATTGTTCTTCTGACAATCATCTGCACCACAGCATCTTCCTCGTCCGCCATCTTCATCTTAATGGGCTCATCTCGCTGTGTTTTGTCCTTCTGAGCACTGTGTTTCTTGCAGAATCCTTCGGGTCTCCACGCCAACGGGTCTCCACAGTCACAACAGCCTCCTGAAGAGCAGCGATAGACTCTGTAGTCGTGTCCCTCGTGCTCTTCCGGGTCGAAACATGCCAGACACATGCAACTCGAGTCCGAGAGGCCGCACGTCCTGCATCTGTAAGCCATGTGGTCTCCATGCCACACTTCCTCGCACTTCAGGCGCTTGACACTGCCGTAATTCGTCGCCAAGCACGTGTGGAAACTCTCGGGCAGCTTAAAGCTGACATTCGTCTCGTCGCAGCTGATGCAGCTCTCAAGTGTATTCTGCGTATAAGAGCATGGCGACTGCTCTTTAACTGTATGTTGACAATGCGAGTCTGCATGCGCCGCCATCATGACGCGTAGGAAGAACTGCAGCAGCTTCGGGAAGCTCTCGATCGACGGATTAAGCAGCAAATTGCGCGTGATCCGGCGCTGCGAGGCGCGGGACGCAGCTAAGAAACTGGCGACCAGCTGCTGTTCGTGCTCGCTCTCTGATGCGTTTAAGAGCGACGTCAAGCGCGCTTCGAGCGTCATGTCGACGTCCGGAGCGTCCGCTTTCTCTGTGGTGGGGCAGGCCACAACGACGTGCTCCGTTTCTCCCGTCTTGGCCATCTCGAGAATGATCACGTTTGACGGGGGAGAGGGAGAACTGCAAGTGAAGTTCGACTAGGGATTTGTATGAGGATGTCAATGGAATCAGAACTCGTGATACATGATATCAACCTTTAAGGTATTATCGTCTTAAAGAGGGATTTAGAGCGTCACATCCGCGACCGGCACGTGCTGCTTGAGGTGCTGCACACGGTAGTTGAGCTTATCCACCTGCTTCTTCAAGGCGTCACGTTCGATGCGAGCTTCGTCGCGCTCTTTGCGAAGCTGTTCCAGGGACGAACCCTCGTTCTGCATCGTGTCTGCAGCAACAAAGTCAGTTTCCCTTCAGTAGCTGATAATTGAGCACGCACCTCTAATGGCGCGCAGTTTGAGCAGCAGCTGCGTCTGATACTCGCGTAGATCGGCTCCACCCACGGGTCCGTCCACCTTCTTCGTCTCGACTGCCACTCGCTTCTCTGCGGCGTCCATGCGGCTCAGCACATTCTGCAACGGAAGAGTGAGTTCGGGAAGACAAAGAGCGGCTCGAGTATCATACGGTGAGGTCTGCGCTGAGTTGATCCAGCGTCTGAGGAGGTGGAAGTGAGTTGTCCATTGAGTAACAACAATTACAGAGTTAGTCAAACTGAAGGGAGCGTAGGAGAGGACACAGACGCAGGAACCTTTGAAGCCGCCATGTCCTCCACTAGACCCTTTGTTCAAAAATGATGTGTGTGCACTACATCGATTTGTTCAAATGGCTACATTCCGGATACAGTATCCGGTTGACAATTCAACGTAATAGTCATTTTTTGATTGACAAACTTTACGTAAGCACCTACGAATGGAACACCTCTGTCACGTCGTCGATGTTTCCGAGTACTCGTAGCACTTCTGGCATTAAATCAGGCTGGAACTCCAATCGTGCGACCCGACCATTTTCGTCGTCGAACAGGAAGTCCACAGAGACGCAGCAGTCGAGCTGATGCCCCAAAAGTCGTTCACGTAGTGTCGGATGGACATCATACTTGCTTTGCGGCTCAGCATCAGACAGATTCGGGAACATGTGCCGCACTGTGAGCTCAGTGGTAACAACCTGGAGTCTCGCCCTCGCCCTGATGACACCAGGGGCCACGGACTCCACTTGCTGGAGTTGAAGACGCGCATCTCCGAAGTTCTGTGAGAAACATCTCCAGTGCTCGATCACTGCATCGATTCCTTTAAGCTCACCAATGGCCACGTCGGACGCGAGTGCTTTGTGCAAGTACGCTACGTTTCTCCGCGTTTCAATGTCATTTTGCATATCCTCGTCGTTTTCCAGATTCCAAGGAGAACGGAGGCTGTTTTCGATGATACGGAACACCTCAGTCACGATAGTCCACGGACTCTGGTCGGTTTTCTCCGCGAGCATAACGTTCTGTCGTCGTTGTTTCAACTGACGAAGTTCCTGACGCAGTTGTTGCACACTTGTCTCCAGTCGCATCTGAAGGTTGCGCTGTTTGTTGCGATAACGGGCTTGGTTCGTTCGGCACTGCTCACGACGGATTTCCGACTTAAGGCGCTTCTGCTTGAGTTCCATTGCGTCCTGGATCGCACGTGCATCCACGAGTGCTCTTTGCTCTGATTTTGACGGATTTAAGCCGGTGGCTACGACGTTGTCATCGTAGTGCGATCTCTTTTTAGAAGGGTATCCTCTTACTTGATCTCCCGTTAACGAAAGAAAGGCTGTTGTCGCCTCTCCATTGCGGCCACCCTTTGAGTGCGTTAGTTCACTCTTCTTGCAAGAGTTATCAATACCTCTTGTCGTGCTGGTTCTTTGCGAGTTACTCGCTTTTGCCCGCGGGAGCACACGACCGACCAAGCCGTCACTCAATGTTGTTGCTGTCGCAAAGCGGTAGAACTGGTGTCCTGGAATCTCGAATTGGCTTGCCATCTTGCGTGGAAATTGAGTTTTGAGTCTAGCATTTCCACAACTCCACCACTGCCTCGTAATCGCGAAGAACTGTAATCAGTGTGTTAGGTTCATGTGGCAACAGTGTACGGTACTATGTGATGGAATGGTGCGTACCGCCATGTAAACTACTGTCTCGTGATCCTTAATTCCCAGACTTCCGGCCATGCATGCTGCTGAGAGAGCAATCACTGAGGTGATCGTCGCAGTGCAATTTCAAACTTCCACTGCTAAGCATACAAACAACAAATCAGTGTGACTTTTACGATACTCGAAGGATTACGATGTCTCCAACCTAAGCTCGTACATACAACAAAGGCAAGAAAAGAAATGGTTCCTATTTACTGTCGTCATCATCAGCAGTGATACATACACAACTCTCGAGTTGTGCTGAGCTTCGACAGGAAAGTCACTGAGTTGAAATCTGTTATCCAACACGCCGGCATCGAAATGTGTTGCTTTCTGTTCACTGTACTACCAGACACAACTGTTATCTACTTGCTTTGGTGAGCGCTTGTCTGTGAGGCGCGCTGGTGCAGTTCGTGGTCGATCTCAGAGAGGTTATGAGGTCATGGCGTATCCCCGCGTGAAGGCGTTTTAGCATAATGTCCCCACCGATGACAAGTCATCCGACTATTCTACCATATCCAGTACTAGTGCGACGAGCAATGCGGTACCAACCAAGTTCGCTATTATAATAGACAATATGACTACTAAATGCAGGATTCGTTATTAAATTGTCATATGAAAGATCGTGGATGGCTGTGTTTAAATTTGTTGTAAGCTGCCAAAGACGAAGGAATGCCGGGTACTCAAAGACGACAACCTTCGGCTGATCTATGGATAGAGGGGCAATATCACATGATAGTCTTAAGGACAATAGTGCAACAGCTACGATAGTACAATCAGATTCCCACAGTACGACTCAGCTTGACTCAACGTTCGGAAGCAGCAAATACGATACTAACTGGGCCGATAGCCTTGTGGGTCATCGCCTTGACTGTAACTGTTCACTAAACTTCCTTTTGACGATTGCTGTGAATTGCATGAAACACCGGTGAAGAAACAGATACACGAAATGAATTCAGAGCTGAGCAGCAAAAACCGCGGGATCGTGTTGGTAAGGATTAAGGTCTAACTACTTCGTTGCAGCAGCGACCAACAGTGACAGAGCAATCTTCAACAAAGTCAAAAATGGGCGTGGAAGAACAATATCGGATTCGTACCTGCAATGCTCCAGGTCGTGAAGAAATGTTGCCAGATATTTGTGGTCTATAATATGAAACAAGACGCGTTTGTTGGTCAAATTGGCTCGTGCTTTGATGCATTCCGTTGCCGAGGATACCGGTGAATCCAATTCTCTCTCCTTGATCTAACGTACCGGAGTTCACACGGCAACAATTCTTCGGAATCTCGCCATCCTGGTAAGTTCATAGTACAACTTGTAATGCACCCTTGCGCAGCGCAAGATTCCCTTACCATTTGATGAATGACAAGTCTCAGCGTAAAATTGTGGCATTGGTCTCATCCGGCTACAACCACTCAAGAATCCTTTGACGACCTCTAACGAACGGAATACCTTTAGGATACACCTAGCGTCAGTTCACTACACAACCTCTTCCTTTTAAAAGTACTAGTATTAAAAGATAACACGTCGTGGTCTTATTAACACTAGAAAGTAGCTACGTGTCCGAGGAAACAGAACATCGTCAAACGAAATGTTTCTAGCGGTTCTATCACGCATAGACGTTAGTGGCCAGGTTACGAATGTTTCAGAAGCCTAATATCTCGTTACTACATAGGAAGTCGAACCAGTCTGCCGTTATTAATAAAACAATTATAGACAGCAATCACAGTCTGTGATTACGAGTCCAACATTTCTTGATCGCACCGCGTAATCGATCTGGTTCCTGCAATAACACAACCGCCTCGTGATACATGGATAGTGTACACAGATGGTGGAGGCAGTGAAGCTTCCAAAACTGGTCTCACGCAACCTGACACCATACCGACATCATGTCACCTCGAATCGTAAAAGTAGTGTCTTGCCATCGTGTCTCCTCGAAGCATAAATGCAGTCGAATAGTAAACGTACTGACCACTTTATGACGTGCCATCGTTGATAGCAGGTTCGAACGGAAGGTGATCCGATTCATATACAAATTTGAAGATATCGGTATACCAGTTATTCCTATGGCAATCAATGTTTGTGAGCCAGATCGATTACGAGGGCACATCCAGGATTCTTCCTGTCGACAATTTTTACATCTAGGAAGACAAGATTCCATTCATACAAAGTGTTTAGTTACAGGACGTACAAAACAGCCGCGCAGTGAAGTGGTGGCACCTCTTGAAGACCTCGGAAGAGGCTCTTCCGACGTCTGAACTTAGATCGAGCAAATGCTTGGTCACGCCAGTGAAGTAGAACTCGGCTTGGTCCGTTTAGTCACAATGATGGCGGCCAGTAAACAAGAGGACTAAACCTCAAAAACCGGTAGTGCACTTACTGAGGCCAAGTTGTTTGCGAAAATTATCCATCCCGAACGTTTACGACCTCCACATCATGAGATCTGTTGCGATTCTCACGCCATCAGCGATTCCCCACAACAACTCTTTGTTCTCTCTCAACGCCACGTGATACTTTAGAACGGAATCGTCCTGCTTGTCCACAAGTCGACAAGAAGCACGTATGAGCAGCTACACGTTCGCCACCAGACCGCTCACTGATGGTCTCGTGGGTCTTGTGCTTCCCCGGGCCCATGCAGAACGCCACCACGGTGATGCCGTGAGTCTCGCAATGCCTTTCCGCGCGACAGTTAGTCCCTACGACGCACCGAAGTCTACCGACAGTTCTCAGACATCTCGTGGTTCTGTCCACGACAAGTATAGAGCTGGTGGAGATGCCTCGGATGCACTGTTATCTCTAACTAGCATCGACAGACCAACGCAATTGCGACCTGGTGGGAAGAATTCACTCATGATGAGGATGAATCTGGAAGAGATGAGGCCAAGTATGGAGAAACTAAAGGAGACGCACAAACGCAAACGCGTCAACGCCAACAAGGTGCGTCGACGTGAGCAATGTCGTGCCAACCAGGCTCGTTATCGCGACAGACAGCGAAATGCTCAGGTGCAGCTTGAACAGAATGTGGACCAGCTACACCAAGAAGTTGATAAGTTGAAGCGTAGATATCGAGACTTGTCGTCTCGAGAAAGAAGCAACCAGAGTCCGTGGAGCATCGTCGCGGAGGTCTTCCGACTGCTCGAGAGCAGCTTCCAGTCGCCATGGCGTGTGGCGAACGTCCAAGAGCTGAAATCACACATGGCGACCCAGCAGACATTAGCTATATTGGAGAGTGCGTTCGCGCATGATGCGGCGATGGGAGATCTGCGAGGCGTTGACGCACTGATGGAGCAGCTACGACTGTACTCGGAATGGTTTGGAAACCCGAAGCTGCACCTCCAGCGGGTCGAGGCGGTGGCACCAGGTGTGATGGCTGCCACAGCAACGCTCAATGTGACAGTGACAGAGCTCACGTTACGGCACGTTTTCCCTCATTTGGTAGAATCTGCTGGTGAGAACAACTGCGAACGGTTGTGTCAGCGGCTGTTAGGCCAACGTTTGGACTGCAGCAGTGCGGTGACATTTCTCTTTGACGAAGATAGCGATCGCATTGTGCGTTTGGAAGCAAGCATTGATATGATGACGCCTTTACTACGGATGCTAGGAAGTATCGAGGATGCATCGGAGGTTCTCAAACACTCTCGAATCACTGCAGAATGCACTATTAGTTGCGCGCCTGATCAATAGGTCCTGATGGCTCACCAGTTTCTAGCGTTGATCATTTCTCTGCATTATGATATGAACGGGTTGGCGGTGACCTGGGGCGTCGCAATTAGATATTATCTAACGCGTTTCTCTAGTCAGTCGTCAGTATTCAAATAACATGTTCGTAGTTCGTAGAACTATCGATAGGCGCAACTTTGCAGTACCGTTGTCACAACCCGGTAATTACACCGGTATCTTAGGATATTTGTTGTGTGTGTCACACAGATGTATGGCATGTGGCACAGGTGGCTTTTGACTTTTTTGTGGACAAGAGGACACTGCAACATGGGCGCCGGCGACTGATTCACCGGGAGTGGCTTATTCAGGATTTCGTCGGTAAGATGGAACTAGGCGGTGTATTGTGCGGAGTAGTTAGTGGTGTCCTCGTGACTGATGATGTGGTATGTTTGATTTGCGAGTAGATTTTGAAGTTGGCAAGGGCAGTAGTTTCCGGGACTCGAGTTTTTCCAGCACAGCATGGTTGGCCGACGGTCACGAATGGATGAAATGGATGAGGACGATTTACTGGTGCATCTTGATGTAGCTTATAGTAGGGAACAATGGTGCAGTAGAGCCCAGCGATCCCGGTTTCGAAAAAAGTGAAAACAAGCACCGATGCAGACATTTTAGCGCGTTTCGACCACTTTCGATGGAAGAATAAAAAAGTTGTATGGAACGACTCTGGAATGCCCTTGGTGCAGAGGGTTTAGATGAATGTGTGTGCGCGGTGTGTGATCGGGTCGTGCTGAGATGCGATGCGGAGAAGAAAGACGGTTCAGACAGGATATATATGAATGGTTTACGTGAGGTGTTAGGAGAGGCCAGTAGTGACATTCCGCTGACACTTTTGGATCAATATCGTGCACCCTCATTGATTTCAGGACTGGAGAATGTGATGGTATCCACTCGTGGCATTCAGTGCTATATCGATGACTACGGATATCCAGGTATATGGCTAACAATATGTAAAGATTGCAACTCTTCAATTCGCCCCCGAAAGCTACCGAAGTTTGCAATTGCCAATGGGTTTTTCATGGGAGATTTGCCAAACAACCTACAACGATTCACAATCCCGGAGCGATTGCTGACACAACTCAGTACTCTTTCAGCTATAACTCGTGTAATGAGAGGTGGTCACCATCGTTGTATTCGCTCTCTATGCATAACATCTGATTGTACACCTGGGCTACCACTACAGTTGCTACCTCGTTCACTTGCTTATGTCAAATCGTATCGCATAGTTATGGTTGGAGACTTCACATAAGGACAATTACGAAAAGTCAGGAAGATGCATCGCATACGAAATAGTATTGTTCGTGAAGTATTTGATTTCTACAAGTCCTACAATCATTTGTACGCAGGTGTCCTTCCGAGTGATGTTCTTGATGAAGAATATTTAGATGACTTGATTGACGACCAATTTGTGGAACATATAGGGGATGCTGACGGAAATTTAGATGCAGCTTTGGACGCTAAACAAGAGAATATTCGTGGTCTGTCAGATGCATAGTGTGTAATTTGCGAGAGTGACGAGGAAAGTGTTGTGGAACGGCGAGTCGGATTAACGAATGCGAGTTCTCATGTTCTTGCTCGTGACCACCCAGCTGTTGTAGAAGTTGGTGGAGGTCCACAATCTGAGCGTGTGTTTATAGTTCACCGTTCCGATAAGTTTGCGAATGACATCGCTGGTGATTTGTTTGCTAAGTTGTTTCCTCACTTATTTCCATTTGGAAGGGGGCGCCCTGGTGAATGTCGGCGCGTTGCCGTTTCAGTAAAAGAGTGCGTGAAGTATTATATCGCACTAAGTGGGCGTAAATTTGCAGAGGACGAACTTTTTACATTAGTGACATTCGATCGCATCTCATTGCAAAATATGTTCATACATAATTCATTTCTGTGTAAGCGCTTTCCTCATATATACGAAGAATACGAAAATATTAGTGGTGAACAACTTGAAAGCGCTCTTCTTACCAATGAAAGGCGTCAAGGGCGCTTGCCTTTGGTTTCGTCAAGTGATTACACTGTGAACAGGTTTTTAAAGACGGTTGAAATCGCCTCATGTGCTGTTTGGGGTAGCAATGCTGAGCGTTCAAGATGTCGACAGAGGGCATTTGCAATACAATCACGCTTTGGACAACCGGCCTTGTTCGTCACACTTACACCAAACACGGATAATTCGTTTGTCATGGCTCAGTATACAGGGGTTTCGTATGTGACTACACGTTTTGACGTTTTGGACGCTACAATGCCAACCAAGGTCACTCTCCGAGAAGCAAGCCTAGGAAATGATTGTGTGGCCGCTCGAATATTCATGAGACAAGTGGACGCATTTATAACACATGTGTTGGGGATTGATCCTACAACTAAGAAGCCAACGCGACATAGCCCTGTTCGGTTACGTCAACGCATATTTCGGTATGGTGGAAACGCAAGGGCGAGGATCTCTTCATATCCACATTCTTATTTGGTTGAGAGATTGTCCTCAGAATCTGACGTAAGAAATGAATGTGGATTGACACCTGTTGAAACAGCTTTTTTTCTAGAGAATGCAAACGCTCTTCGAATGGATTTGTGCAAGAGGGACGATGATCCGTTTCAAAATGACTATCTGACTCCCTTAATTGAGATGATACCACCGTCACCTTCAGATGGTCGAATGTCGAAAGAATCACTTGATTATATGGTTGCAGTTCTTGTACTATTGCTGAATCAGCATTGGTGGTGCCACACGAGCAGCTGTTTCAAACAGTCAAAATCAACAGCAAGTCCGAATCTGTGTAGATATTCGTTTCCTAGAGAACGAGTGAAATGCACGCACTTTGATTTGTCAGGGATCGAGACAAAGCGAGATCTTGGTCACGAATTTATTAACGGATTCAATTATACGATTATGGCAACATTTAAATGCAACCACGATATTCAGGTGCTCTTAGGAGGACGCGATGCTACTGACCGCATTTACTACTGTTATAAGACGTCACGAAGTACCAAAATCATTTCGACTCCGTTGTTCCTATCGTTCTGGCAGCACTAAAAAAACGTCAAGAGAGAAATTCAGGATGAAATGCAATTGACTGTTAATGACGACGAACGTGTGGCAAGATCTCGCAAACGAGTAGCTTCGACGGTGTATGCAACTGACAAACCGACAAGAGGTAGCAGGACCCTTAGCAGCACTATATTTATATCGTGGATCGTGTTGCTAATCGAGCACAGGGTTTGCTACACTACCAGTAGGAGACGTAATCCGACAGTTATGCACACGTGACGAATATCCGTGCTATCTGGTTAATGAAAGAGATTCGGGGAAAGAGGCTTCATTTCGTGCTGTTTCATTCCTCGACGATTACATCTATCGTCCTGACGATCTGTTGGAGATGAATTTGTATGTGTTTGTTATGTGTTACTACCGAAAAAAGATACTACTGCCATGACAGTGACGAACGTTTTCATGGATGATCATCCCCTCCATCAAAGCCACCGTCTTGCGCGTCGATACGACGAAGTGGTACCGGTGGTGCAGGATTATCGGTTGCCGTACGTTGATGAGCATTCATCGATTGAAGTTCAAAGTAAACATGCAATACTTTCTTTGGTGCTGTTCAAACCATTTCGAACTTTAACAGACCTCATAGATACTTCCAGTGACATGAATTCAGCATGGTTACACGCATTTTCGGCTTGGAAAGAATCTCGCTCCGATTTTGTTGCCATGATCATGAACAATATGAGCGACTACCACCAAGCAAATGTACAGAGTCGACAAACCTCTTCTTTTCATTCTTCGATGGTTACCACAGACAACGAAAGCGAGGATGAAGAAGTCGATGAATTATTTGATGTTAGTGATGGAAACGACGAATGTGATGATTGCGTCAATGCTGTAGATGAAACTTCCTCTAACATCTGGGATCTTGATGAATCCACGATAATTGAGACGACACTTTTAAATCCTAGCATCTGCCCGACCGCTGTAGTTCCCGGTAACCGCGTGGCGTAATTTTTTAATTTGTTTGTCAATTACCAGATGCTTCGAGGTGTCACGGTGGCAACCGCAAACCGGATGATAAGAAATCCCTTCATAGAAGGCTTCCCATCCCTTGCTTAAATGCGTATATTGGATTTCAGATGTTGGCACGGATAATGCAATTGAAACTCCGAAACAACCTCTGAGGAATGGACGAGACACCCAGGTGATTGAACTACTCGAGAATGCATTAGATGAATCAAATATGGTGGGTTCCAACACTTGCAGCAAATACTATGACCCAAAGCGATGTTAAACAGTTCGCTAATATTACCGATATTTCTCAAGCTTTCACACTTAACAAGAAACAGCATTGCGCTGTAAAATTAATTGGAATGTCGCTGCTGAGGAGAAGGAGGCATACTGAAGCTCTTCTTTATCTCGACGATGAAATGGAAACTAGACTGAGAGATGAGCAACTTCAAATGTTTCTTGGTGGAGAGGGTGGCACAGGAAAAAGCCGTGTCATTGACGCACTCCAGAGTTTGTGTGTGAGCTGGGGGCGCTCTGGTAGCATTGCGAAAACCGCGTTAACTGGAAAGCTACTATCATAGGTGACCGAACACTTGCAAGTTTTTTGTTGCAGCTTAATCGCGGAGGTTCGATAGAGGATGTGGCAAATCTTGATATCGTAGTGACCGACGAAATATCTATGATGAAAAAGCCTCAACTAGTGCACCTAGACAATGCATTACGTAGCGCGAAACGCATTCCCGACGTTGCGTTTGGGAGTGTTCATATAGTACTAGTAGGAGATTTCCTGCAACTACCCCCGGTGGGTACAGACCCACTCTATCAAGACCCATCACTTAAAGCGAAGAGTTCGGCTAAAGACATTGCCGGGTATCACATTTGGCGTGGATTTCAAAACGTGGTTGTATTAGATGAGTCTGTTCGATTCCGACGTGATCCTGAGTGGGGTGAGGGATGCTGTCAAGCCCGACGCGGTATCTGAGTTTGTATCAATGATCAACTCCCGTGTTACTTCGAGTAAGGATGCCTTAAAATAATGGTTTTCGGCTGACATTATGACAACATTTGTAACACCTGACAATTTAACGAGGCTCGCCATCAACAATTTGTTTATTTCATCGACAGCAAAATTGTGCCTCGTGGCGACTATCCGGTGCGTGTGGTCGCTAACTTCAAAGGAAAACTAAGTTCTTTGAACACCTCAGAAATAGCAGAAGTGATGGGTCTACCCGATACAAAGTTCGGGCGAATGTCACCGTACGTAGATCTTATTGTTGGGATGCCAATACAAGTCACTCAAAACAAAAAAATGGGTTCGTTGATGTAAATAAATTAGATTAAATTTAATTTGGCAAATGTGCTGTGTTTAACTGTGTAAGGTTTGTGATACTAGAATCATTTCTCGACTTTGTGGTCCGTATGCTCGATCACCTCTGATAGTTGTTATTGGCATTTTTGATCCAGAAGATTATCGAGTAGTCGAAGGAAGATAGTAGAGTGAGATCAATAAGGCACAGCCTCACTAGATGCACCATCATCATGATGCCGTTCTTCAACTGGATTATATTGTGATCGTCGAAAGCCTTGTCCATTCTTTACCCGGTGCTAATTGGCTGTATTACAGGGTTGGTTAATACTGGGAGGACAGCTTTAGCTGGCTGAACAGCCTAACCAATCTTATTGCGCGGGGGGCCCCCCATATCTTTAATTCGCAAATGTTGCCTGAGTCGATAGTCCACAGACTGAGGCTACTATTACATAAAAGTGTGTAGATTTGGTGGTCAGAGTGTCGCTTGAAATGTGTCTCCAATTCTGCTACTATTTAGTATTAATTTGAGCTCAAAATTAGCCTATGTCAGACTTATTTATGGTGTATTCACAATTTGTCTGAGCTAAATTTTCAAAATTAGTCTTGAAAATGGGCCAAATTGGCGACGTGGTTTGGCTTCTTCCTCCAATTAGCAGCTGCTGCTGTTAGAGAAGTGAATCAGAAGCAAGGTAAGAGTGATGCCTACTGTGCTCGCAATACTGTGATGCGCTGCAGCTAATCTTTGAATAAAGATGGAGTCTAGTTACAAGTCAACTCTTCCCTCATCTACAGGAAATCATCAAACAGTATTCTGAGGAATTTGCAGGCAATAAAGAAATTGAAAAATTGGACTACAAGTCCATAGAGAGACAGGCACCAAAATGACTCGAGCGGTAATAACGAAGGCAAGTCGGTACGTTTTTTAGTGATGAATGTGGGTACGTTTTTTAGTGATGAATAGTACGGGTGGCAAAAAGCTAATTTCATTGAATCTTAGACTAATTTAGAAGTTTAAAATTAATCAATGCTCAAAATTAGTCTATGCAATCTGTGCTCAGACTAATCACTGTAGTGGCTGTAGTTGTAATGCAGTGGACTCTACCAGTAGTAGCGGCTTCCAACTCGCAGAATATGCGAGGTGTCCGATTAGGAAGTGCCCCTAAACTTTTCGCAATATGAAGTGTTTACAAAACAATGAGCGTTTTACTTCAGCAGATTTGGGTCACAAGAGGGTATCAGTGATACCGTATCACCATATTCAGACTCGCACAACGCAAAAACAATTACCTGCGTATGGGTCAAAATCGGGAGTGGGATCATTTACTTTCCGAGTGCTGCCTTTACGCAGACTATGTGTTCCAATGTCTTTTGGGTTGAAGCTGAGAACACAAATTTCCTCACCACTTTTAAAGCTTCTATTAGTTGCATTCTCTGTCCTCCCAGCCTAAAGCATTGCCTCTAGTAACCGAAGGCTTTTAAATGTAAAAATCAGCGTACAAATCGTGGTAAAAGCTAATAAATCTGAGAAAAAATCGGATGTGTAGTATTTAGTAATTTACCCCTTTCGAAGTATACATGTGAAGGTGCACAATGAATAGATCATCAAAGGTCTTCTCCTTGCCGTAATTGTTTTGGGCTTTCGCCGACATAGCGAGTCTATTGTGGAACAAATTGCGCTAGTTTTGTGAGTTGATTTAGCTGATGCAGATCATTATATCAGGCCGAGTTGTCTTGGCAGAATAGAACGCTAGTGCTCTACTATATCGCTTTGTTTCCCCGAATATACTGTTTGAATTTGAAGTTGTCGATATTCTCAGACTCATCATCCTGACAGGCACACTAGTCTGACTTCAGTTGGCCGCACTCGCCTACTTTTACCGCGACTAATGCTCGTGTATTCGCTATGGCGTTTATATTAGCGGCTCATGCTCAGGAAGCCTAGCAACTCATGGGCAAATTCAAGAAGATCGTGTATATATGGACAATATATGGCATTTTATAAAACGAAGTACATATCGGAGAGCTGGTATTCAATTATGAGCAGCGCTCACTTTACCTACAGTAAATCTTTCCTATCGGGTCACTAAATCAATCGATGAATAAATAAATTGGACTTCTTGCGTGGTTTTTACGATACCCTTTATTAAAGATTAAGGTTCGAAATATAGTAGCTAGTGATTACCGGGCAATGCGTAATATCAAGCTTTTCACAATGAATGCAACGATGAGGATCTTCCCCTCAAACATTACCAGGACAAGTCTCTTAATTTGGCATTCGCTTGACATTGCTTTTCGCAGAAGAGTTTCAGGCTGGAGTACTATGTGATTTTAACGACTGTATCCCAAATCGTCGCTGTGAATAGCACCGTGTCGATGTCGGTCTTGTTCTTATTGTAGTTACCGCGAAACAAATGCATAATTCGCAATGTTACATTTAGTTTCAATAGTGTATCACACAATAAGTATCAAATCGTACTTCCAATTGAGCATCCAGTGGCTCGTTGGAGTTCGCGTCGGTAAAGTGAAGACGGACAAAGTTGTTCTGCCTATGAGTGTGTTCTGAAATCCACACAAGCTTCATTTGCAATATGACTTTGTCAGCGTTACTTTCGCTTTGCAAAAATGCGCGCAGCTCTGTAGCATACATACATTTAGTTAGTACTCTATGATGTGTAAAGAAAATGAGCAATTTTACATACTTTCTACCGTTGAGATAGTGCGTCTAGCACCTTCTGTAGACGAACGAACAGCCAAAAGCTGTTGAAGGCGTTGGTACGGAGTTAACACCGCTGGTGAAGTGTTGTTGGCGTCTTGAGCGGGTGAACTTCGTTGAATCGACACCGCTTGTTCAGTTTCCCCAGGGTTCACCTTTGCAGCGAAGCCGACACGCTTGAGTTTACCAGTCATGCCAATCCCAAACCGATGTGCAAGCCGACAGTGAATTGGATTATGTCATACTTTGACATACGATGCATATTGACCTTATGCTAGTTTAAGCTGTTGAGAAGTAGTGGAACCAAATGTGAGCTCGACTACGTCATGCCTTCGAAAAAATCGAACCAGTTCAAACATGTTCTTCAATAACCCATGCACATCAGCAGACACATAATGTTCCACAGTAACTCAGCACGCCGCTTCGAATACTGGCCAATGTTAGTGAGCAAGGTTGCAAGTCCTTTTAAAAGGAAAAGAGGACACTTCAACGACTCATCTTCAAGGTGATGGTCATTGGCGGCACGGCATTGATTTGGAGTTCATTCAACGTAGACCACTTAAATTATCATTGAAGTCGATTGATAGATAGTGCTCGATGCATAAAATAAGTGAGCTAGCTAATAATGAATGAACCTTCAAGTAGCACGGGTATCCTGGTATCGTCGCCAAGCCAATGTAGCCATAAAATTCAAAGTGTGTTGGTTAAAGCCTCCTAGAAAGTACATCTGAACGAATGGTGGGGATGGAACTTCGCAACGTAGTGCAAGTTGCCTTTGGAGATCTGCTTGGCGCTGAAAACGCTTTGAGAATAGTCTTAACGTAGCACTATGCGTATATGTAACAACGACTTAAATAAGCAACATTTCCGTGTCTTACTTCTGAATTCACCGTTACCTGCACACTTCTCTGCAATTGAGTCAAGATGAATGCCCTTCATCGACTAAAGACTCGTGGTTACCTTGTCCTCTACGATACCGTCCCTGATGCGACGTCCGAGTACCTGCTGTCCATTGTCGGAAATGAGCGTAATTACTGGACCCATGATACCTGGGATGGGGTTCTTCAAAATGACTGTCGATTTCGTTCATTCGTCTCCGAAGCTGAAGCCAAAATCCTCTCCAGTTACTTTGAGAGGCACTATCGAACTTTTTTCCCGCTAGCTACAATAACGCAGTGGCGCTATACTGTAGCAGCGGGTGGAGCTGGAGACCAACCTGTGCGCCGAGAGTTTGCTTCCCCTCCTAGCAGACTCGATGCTGCAGACGTTTGTTCTGTCCCGGGCTCAATCGTGATCGCTACCCAAGACCACACCTATTTCTATGGATTAGGGTGGAATAACCGCGTTGCGCTACGTTCAAATCAGCATATTATTGAGCTGAACAAGGGGGACGTGATGTTGTCAAGAGGCGATTTTGCCTTTGCTGGCGTCGGCTCTGAATCGAGTCGCGTCTGCATCCAAGGGTATGTGGACACTCCAATTATATTCAAGACCTGAATTCCCTCAGCCAGAGATTGTGCCGCTCGTTGATGATAACCGCGATATTAACGACTTGTTTTGCTTTGTTTGGAACTGTCCTTTTCGGAGTCGCGACAACCACACACATCACAAGCATTTGAATCGATACCATCGATTCTATTTCAATCGAGGACGCCCCACGACCATGTAGCTGAATAATAACTCCAGCGGCCTCAGGATGAAGTAGGCGGAAACGTGCACTGAGTCGTTCAAGCCCCTGTATACCAAGACAACAGTCAACTTCCTTTCAGAAACACCTTATTGGTCTAGCCAATCGTTAATATGTATATTTTTTTAGGCCTGATGTTCTCTCTCTGTCTTTCGTGTCAGGCATTCGTTAATGTGCATTTTACATTTCAGCGAAATAGTCGCATATTGGCGTCTGTGGCAGTTAGTCTCAGCATTAGCTATGCGTAGGACAAAATACCCATTGATTGCCACATATCTTGTTAATAAGCTTTCAACGAACCAGCACAGCAGCTGCACACTGCATCACTGTGAACTACCAGATGAACACCCAACCACCAGGGATTTATGTTCTATGGTTCACATTTCCATGTTCTGGGTAAGCGTAAGCTGCTGTTGCTAAATACTAATGGAAACGTCCGAACGAAGCCTACAACACGTATTGTATTCAAGCAATTCCAGCTTCGTTTAGGTGGAACGGATAAGGAGTCACTAGCAAACTTTATCGACACGACCCCAGCTAATGAATCCGCAAACTTTTGTAGCGTGTTTGCGCGATAGTGATGTTCTCTTGAGGCGACCACATGAGTACCAGGCCTAATATGTTGAGGATATCAAACCGGTTTCAATCAAATCGACCGCAAGTGGCAAGCACCAATTACGGACGAGTACATCTCAGTCGATTTCGTTGATGATTTGCAATTATTATCACTAATTGTGGTGGTTTGCTATAGATGCCAAAGGCGGAAGGAACTGCTAATTACACGCTAGCCAAACAAGAACTACTGTTATCGGTGGTTGCTACCCATCTACAGCGACGGAAAAAGGAATGGGATCAAGTTGCAACGGCTTATAACGAGCGCAAAGGAGAGCGCGGTGTTTGTCGGACTGGAGCTAGCCTCAAACGAAAGTTTACCAGCCTTTACTCTGCGTCTCGACAGCGTAACGTTTCCAAGTTAAGTAGTTTCGAAAAAACAGCCTTGGATCTTCGCCAGAAGATCGCCAAGCGTCAGCATGACGCAAGGGGGAATGTGCGGATTGATGAATGCAGTGCTAACGCATCTCTAACACCCGCCACAACGGTGTCAGTGGCAGGTAATATCCGAGCACACGATGAAGCTTCGGTTACGGACGAGATTTCAAACGTCCAAGAATGTGAGATATTTGACCAGGATGGTACGATGGCGGCAACAACCCCGCAAAAGCTACATCCACGTTGTGATGCTATCCGATTATTCCTGTGGTTCCAGGATCGAGAGCAAAGCCAAGTGGCGCAGTTGCGCGCCGATCGTGAGCGCGAAGCAAGTGAGCGGAAAGAGAGGCAGTTGCAACGTGGACATGACGCATATGACGCTCAAAAGCGACACAAGGAGCTACTGCAGTGTGTGGTGTAGCGGGATCAGCAAAATCTGCGAGATCGCTAGATCCAACTTCCCACCAACGCCCGGACACCGACTAACGAAGGGGGTCCTCCGATGATCCGTGATCTGCTGAACTTGCTCACCTTGTGTACCCGTCGGTTGGGCTGGATCTTCCTCTCTTGGTGACTGCTAAGTTGCTCGATTAGTGTTGATTGAACGTCTTGGCGTGACGTTGGGGTCGTAGAGTAGCGTGGGAGTCTTCACACCACTCTCCAGTAGTAGATCCGGAGTCCAAGCGATTAGATCGAGCTTGGATCCGGCGGCCTAGATCTAGATCCGGCCTTGTAGTAGTTCCTTCGTAGTAGATTTCCCTTTACGCGGGGTCCTTTGATTGCTTGGCGCTTCCTATAGCGCGATCTTGATCGTTGAGAAACCGAAGATCTACCGGCTAAGCAATTAATACCGGGATCTTGGATCTGCACTTAGGGTAAGATACTAGGAGGTTGGATCTAGCCAATATATTATCTAGATATTATCAACCACCCTAGATCTATACACCTAAATCGCTATTGATACCGTAGGGCCAATGTAGTTCCCGTTTACAGGCGCGTAGCGAAGCACTTGTGTCGTACGATGCAAATTCGGTTCTGATTTAATGCTAAGACCTATCCCATCCTGTATCCTATCCTTAACGACACATCGACTGATTACGCTATCCTGATCCTTGTCCTTTCTTGTCTTCACCATCATAGCAGTCGACATCTTTGCAGATCACCCTGGATCTGAACCATAAACATTAGATCACTAGTCGCAATGTTGTGATCTGGCCTTCTACTTTCTCCAATATCGTAATCACCTTCCGTAATATCCAGATCACACGTCTTCCGAGTCAGATCAAGCCTTAATAAGGCTAGATCACGCTGATCCAATTCCAGATCGGCTAGATCTCTTTGATCTTGTTGATCTGGGGTTTCCATGCATGATCCAGTGGCAATACTTCGTGATAATCGTAATCATAACGTATCCGAGCTTATTCCATGCTGCTAATCCTCCAATCATCGTTCCTCTTTGCCATAATATCCCTAGATCCCGGACCACTCGGATCCACCTATGGATCTAGGTCCAGGAGCCTTGATCCAAGTTCCCTGCATGGACCCGCATATGCGAACCGATCTGGCCTTCACGGATATAGATGATAGCCTAGATCTGGGCATCTAGGCTTAGATCTCCGATTTCCACAGTGTATATAGACATACTGTTGCACCCATATTACAATCATGCAAGTCCCACATCATCCATATCCATACGAGATCATCCCAACCCTTCGGATCTGGGTATATGTATAGATCGTATGTCAATACATCTATCACGTCCCACCCAAGGTGTCACTAATCTCCATCAATCTTATCCATCAACTGGATCCACCACCAGATCCACCCACATCAGCTCGTCATCTACTCCAATCACATCACGTCAGGTCCGATCACGTCCAAATCGGATCTTTCCTGGATATTCCAATGCCAGATCTTTCAAATCCACTTCACCACAAGTGTATGGAGAGTTTGCAGCGAGCGCTAGGTGATTAGAAGAGATTAAAATCGTAGCGTAGATTGGTAGTGATGAACAACGACCATCAGTGGTTTTGATGATTGCACACTTATACTTCTTAGAGGTCTGGTAAGCTTCCGGAATTGGGCAACAACAGTTAACTTGGGGACCTAGAAGTGAGACCTCATTGCATCACCCGGACGACCCATATGCAATTTCCGTGTGGCTCCGAGATAGAAAATGCATGTAGCAGGCGGAAAGACACCAAGCATTATCTAAAGATTCATTGAAGTTGAAGTATTTTAATTCTGACAAAAGTCGAAAGTCCCCGCAGTCGCCGCTTCGACAATCATCGTTAGAAGAACATCCATATCAAGTACGTTCATATCCGCATCGCACGAGACGTTTTGGAAGTTTGTAAAGTAGAGGTTACCAGTGTCAATACGGATAACGTAGTCTGAGTTGGTTGAAGTGGCTATAGATCCAACTAACGTTAATTCTACTTCGATGAAATTGTGCATGTCATAAGGATTTCATGTCTGAACGAGGAAAGCGAGTGAAACGAAGGGCAAACGTCACGTGAAGTATCCGTACTTCATTCAGTAGAATGCACAAGGAATCACCTGACAGTCAATTCGTCGGTTTGCTCGCCGAGCAGGAGTCATGCGAATACCAGCTTTAGTGTACGACAACATTCGTGTTGTTCTCAAAAATACTCACGCGCGATCTCACACGTGACGCATTAATATACAAATAGCACGCTAATCGGAATATGTTCATGATGATGGATATCCACTACGCGCTCAAACAACAAGGGAAGAACCCGTACGGATTTGAACCTGAAAATGCTCAAAACACAAACCGTTTAACTAAGATGATCCAATATATACTTTCAACAATTCGCTTCGGGACCACTTGGGAATATCCAACATTATACACCTCGTTTTGCTTGCTATTATTAATATTTTGTCGTTTCACTGAATACAATCCTACCACGAACTACGTTTCCCCCCCCCAAAACCAACAGGCCCGGGTAAGCAATCGAATTACCGGTTGTGCATGTTTTCAGGGAAAGTTCTACCGGTAAACCAGTTCATTTCGACAATCATCTTTCACGATTACGCCTTGCAAAAGTGTAGCACATGCACAAACTCCATTACTCAATTCGCCAACACACCACCTATCGACACGATATCTGAAGTTTTCCCATGACGCATGTATTCAAGAGATTTCGCTACATCCTCCCGCCATGTCGAGCTTGACCAAACACGATTGGGCGACGACATAATTGGACTCGTGCTTCCCCGTGCTCCAGAAGTTCGCCATCATACCAGAGGGAGAAGCTTATTGATCAAGACCAAGTCGAGTAGCCTAGCAAGTACCGATACACCTGAATCTCATCAGAACAACGCAACCACCAAATCGTTTCTCCAAAACCTCCCCGAGGTGATCCGTCACTGTCGCTTGAAATCTTCCGGCGACTAACATGACCCCAGGGGACATGGGACATTGACTCGATTCGGTGGAGCTGCAGCTTGGGATCCCCGAAATTTTGCGTGTAGTGCTGTAGCTGCTCCATCAGCTCCATCAAAGCGTCGACTCCGGAGAAGTTGCGCATTTTCACATCAGGTGAAAAGCATTCTTGCAGACACATCTGTAGGTTGACGCCGTTCATCGTGTCCACAACATCCATCTTGCGCCAAAATGAAAGGCTGTCCTCAACTAGATGAAAGACCTTAGCCGCGATCGTCCATTGACTCTGCTTGGATTTTTCACCAGGCCTAACACCTTCGCACCTTCGTTTCAAGTGATTGACCTCTTTCCGAAGGCGTTTTACTCTTTGTTCAAGATCTAGCTGGTTTTGACATTGTCTTTTGCGAAAACGAGCTTGATTCACCGTACACTGCTCTCGTCGAGTGATATCCCTGCGCTCGCGCGTTGTCCTTTTATCGGTCTGAAGTAACTCGTTTGGGATTGCAGTTTCAGTCTGCCACTATCGTTGCGAAAGGTATTCCCCAACTTGGCAAAAGGAGCACGACTGGATATTCACCGTGTCGCCCTGTGTGATCACCTCCATGGTCAAAAGTTATGTTGCAGTTGTGTGACTACCTTCCTCTTCAACGAGAATAATGGTCGTGTAGAGCGCTTGGAGGTCAATATTGACTTGTTGGACCCATTGCTTCAGGTATTTAAAAATATGAAGGATGTAGCTATTATGCTTTCGAGTTCACAGACGACCACCATTCGCGAGTAAGCAGTGGTAAGCTGGTCAACTAAACTGTATGTTTTCATTTTACAGCTACATCGGCAGACAATCACTTTCCCAAAAAAGCGAGTTGTAGCACCAGCTAATAATTGCCTCCTCTTCCACCAATAACCACAAAGAATACGGGACGCATTGTCGTCAATTGTTGACGGACCATTAGTTCCCTACGATGTGCTTCGTCAGCTCCACGGAAGCAATGTCAACCCATTTTCTTCAGTTCAACACGCACAAGTTGCATCGTTTCGATCTCTTGTATATTGGGTCGAGGTCCCTGATTCTGCAGGTTGCATGTAACACTCCCCTTGGAGTGGCTGCGATACCTGTGACCTTGTGAATCACTGGCTGTGAGCAACCTCTGATTAGTCACGTTGAACAAACGCACTGGCTTTTGTAACACCTGATGTGATCGAACAGAGATACAGGTGTTGGTTTACGTCCGTTTACGATCGCGAACGAAGTCCATAAACAAGTACGCCTGATCTTCTCGTCTCTCCACGGACTGCTCCCCACACTAGCACAACCGAATCATCGTCCACCATGGCTAGTCTTCTGGGAAACCCCTCCGTTCGCTTTGGCAACAGTCTCGCCTGCCACGTACTTCCTCGGATCCCTATCGGACACCGGCACCTACAGTTAGATACAACGAGCTATGTTACGTCGAGAAGGAACGTTCAGTCCGACCTGCGCAGCTGTGAGCACGAGCGCCAAGCCACGGGGGCGCTCTTATCGCTTGTTGATATCACAAGAACAATCCCTCCAGTAGCAAACCCTCCTCGAGTGACCGGTAAACGCAAACTGCCCAACTACTACAACACCCCACTTCGTCGTCAGCAGTGCCGGACCAACCAAGCTCGCTACCGTGACAGACAACGCGTGGCACAACACCAGCTTGAGAGTAACGTGAGAGAACTCCACCAGGAGGTTGGCCATTTGAAGCGGCGACATCGCGATCTCTCTTCTCGGGAGAGAAGCACCCAGAGTCCGTGGTCGATCGTGGCCGAGGTCTTCCGTCTCGTTGAGAGTAGTTTGCGATCTCCGTGGCGATTGACAAATCCCCAGGAGCTGAAAAACCACACAGAAACACAACAGAGCATGGCAATTTTGGAAGCGGCCTTTGCGTCCGATGCTGCCATGGGTGATCTGACTGGGGTCAATGAACTCATGGGGCAGCTCCGGCTCTACTCGGAGTACTTCGGAGAACCACGTTTAAAGCTCGAGCGAATTGAGTCAGTGGTGTCTGGTGTGATGGAAGCCACTGCTAGACTAAGTGTGACGGTGACCGAACTCACGCTGCAACACATATTCCCGCATCTTGTGAAACAGAGTGACGCTTCTGCGGATAACCAGCACAGCTCGTTGTACGACCGTCTCCTGGGCAAGCGCTTTCAGTACTCCTGCTCGATGCGATTCCTCTTTGAGGAGGAGAGCGGTCGTGTCGTTCGATTGGAGACCCAAATCGACTTGGTAGCAGAAATGTGTCGTTCACTAGGGAGCCTTACGGACGTATCGGATGTTCTTGAGCACGCTCTCATCACATCCGAGTGCACAATCAGAAGTAGCCTCCGTGTTAACCAAAACTCTGGCTCCAACTAGCAAGTAATGAATTTAACTGAAGACAAGAAATTTTATCCATTATTCGAGCTGTCCCAATTCTACGTGCCAGAAGTTTGTTGTTTGGAACAGCAACATAACTTTCCTGTACTACAACTGAAGCGTACAGCACCCTTAGGTATATTACACATCAACCTTTACCCGATCTAAACTTTCTCACAAGTATGGAGCTACGAATTGAACACCTCTGTCACGTCGTCGATGTTTCCGAGTACTCGTAGCACTTCTGGCATTATATCAGGCTGGAACTCCAATCGTGCGACCCGACCATTTTCGTCGTCGAACAGGAAGTCCACAGAGACGCAGCAGTCGAGCTGATGCCCCAAAAGTCGTTCACGTAGTGTCGGATGGACATCATACTTGCTTTGCGGCTCAGCATCAGACAGATTCGGGAACATGTGCCGCACTGTGAGCTCAGTGGTAACAACCTGGAGTCTCGCCCTCGCCCTGATGACACCAGGGGCCACGGACTCCACTTGCTGGAGTTGAAGACGCGCATCTCCGAAGTTCTGTGAGAAACATCTCCAGTGCTCGACCACTGCATCGATTCCTTTAAGCTCACCAATGGCCACGTCGGACGCGAGTGCTTTGTGCAAGTACGCTACGTTTCTCCGCGTTTCAAGGTCATTTTGCATATCCTCGTCGTTTTCCAGATTCCAAGGAGAACGGAGACTGTTTTCGATGATACGGAACACCTCAGTCACGATAGTCCACGGACTCTGGTCGGTTTTCTCCGCGAGCATAACGTTCTGTCGTCGTTGTTTCAACTGACGAAGTTCCTGACGCAGTTGTTGCACACTTGTCTCCAGTCGCATCTGAAGGTTGCGCTGTTTGTTGCGATAGCGGGCTTGGTTCGTTCGGCACTGCTCACGACGGATTTCCGACTTAAGGCGCTTCTGCTTGAGTTCCATTGCGTCCTGGATCGCACGTGCATCCACGAGTGCTCTTTGCTCTGATTTTGACGGATTTAAGCCGGTGGCTACGACGTTGTCATCGTAGTGCGATCTCTTTTTAGAAGGGTATCCTCTTACTTGAGCTCCCGTTAACGAAAGAAGGGCTGTTGTCGCCTCTCCATTGCGGCCACCCTTTGAGTGTATTAGTTCACCCTTCTCATAAGCGTCCTCGATATCTCTTGTCGCGTTGGTTCTTTGCGAGTTACTCGCTTTTGCCCGCGGGAGCACACGACCGACCAAGCCGTCACTCAACGTTGTTGTTGTCGCAAAGCGGTAGAACTGGTGTCCTGGAATCTCGAATTGGCTTGCCATCTTGCGTGGAAATTGAGTTTTGAGTCTGGCATCCACAACTCCACCACTGCCTCGTAATCGCAAAGAACAGTAATCAGTGTGTTAAGTTCATGTGGCACCAGTGTACGGTACTATCTGACATGGAGATTTCGTTTTGTGACTAATCGTAGCGTACCTTCATCGCCAGTGGTGAGTGAGCCGTCACTACATTTTGTCGTTTTAGACACGTACGTGAACTTGCTGTACTTCACGAGCGTCCCTGCTATCCCATCGACAAAAACACCCAAGCTACCTGAATCAGTATGTAGAAATATAGTGACTTTCTTGCCGAAGCTCACTCGAGTTGTGCATGTATCATTGCTGATGACGGTAAATAGGAACCCTTTCTTTTCTTGCCTTGTTGTACGTATGAGCTTAGGTTGGGAGACATCGTAATCCTTCGAGTATCGTAAAAGCCACAGTGACTTGTTGTTTGTATGCCTAGCACTGAATTTGAGATTGCGCTTGGACGATCACCTCAGTGATTGCTCTCTCAGCAGCATGCATACGGGGTTGTTAATACTGGGAGGACAGCTTTAGCTGGCTGAACAGCCTAACCAATCTTATTTCATTGCGCGGTGCCCCCCATATCTTTAATTCGCAAATGTTGCCTGAGTCGATAGTCCACAGACTGAGGCTACTATTACACAAAAGTGTGTAGATTTGGTGGTCAGAGTGTCGCTTGAAATGTGTCTCCAGTTCAGTCATAGACTTCCACAGCAGTCTATTCCTGCTTAGTATTAATTTGAGCTCAAAATTAGCCTATGTCAGACTTATTTATGGTGTATTCACAATTTGTCTGAGCTAAATTTTCAAAATTAGTCTTGAAAATGGGCCAAATTGGCGACGTGGTTTGGTTTCTTCCTCCAATTAGCAGTTGCTGCTGTTAGAGAAGTGAATCAGAAGCAAGGTAAGAGTGATGCCTACTGTGCTCGCAATACTGTGATGCGCTGCAGCTAATCTTTGAATAAAGATGGAGTCTAGTTACAAGTCAACTCTTCCCTCATCTACAGGAAATCATCAAACAGTATTCTGAGGAATTTGCAGGCAATAAAGAAATTGAAAAATTGGACTACAAGTCCATAGAGAGACAGGCACCAAAATGACTCGAGTGGTAATAACGAAGGCAAGTCGGTACGTTTTTTAGTGATGAATAGTACGGGTGGCAAAAAGCTAATTTCATTGAATCTTAGACTAATTTAGAAGTTAAAATTAATCAATGCTCAAAATTAGTCTATGCAATCTGTGCTCAGACTAATCACTGTAGTGGCTGTAGTTGTAATGCAGTGGACTCTACCAGTGGTAGCGGCTTCCAACTCGCAGAATATGCGAGGTGCCCGATTAGGAAGTGCCCCTAAACTTTTCGCAGTATGAAGTGTTTACAAAACAATGAGCGTTTTACTTCAGCAGATTTGGGTCACAAGAAGGTATCAGTGATACCGTATCACCATATTCAGACTCGCACAACGCAAAAACAATTACCTGCGTATGGGTCAAAATCGGGAGTGGGATCATTCACTTTCCGAGTGCATATGAACTGCTGCCTTTACGCAGACTATGTGTTCCAATGTCTTTTGGGTTGCAGCTGAGAACACAAATTTCCTCACCACTTTTAAAGCTTCTATTAGTTGCATTCTCTGTCCTCCCAGCCTAAAGCATTGCCTCTAGTTGAGGATTACGTGGATAGTCGTTACATGGCGGTACGCACCATTCCACCACGAAAAGGATGATCCTACGAATTGCGCATCATTCCACCACCACGTGAAACGATCCGTTTGAAATCTGATGTCCAGCACGCCGACATCGGAAGTGTGTTGCTTTCTGTTCATTGTACTACCAGACAGAACTGTAATCTACTTGCGTTGGCGAAAGTCTGTCTTTGAGTTGCGCTGTTGCAGTTCATGGTTGATGTCAGAGAGGTTATGAGGTCATGGTCCGTGTCCCCGCGTGAAGGTGTTAGAGCATAATTTTCCCTCCCCGATGACAAGTCATTCGACAATTCTACCATATCCAGTACTAGTGTGATCAATGCCGTACCAACCAAGCTCGCTATCACACTGGGCAATATGACTACTAAATGTAGGATAGTCGTCATCTCTCGAGAAGAGCAACGAAAAATGTGGATGGCGAAGGATCCATTGCAGATCATTGGGGGATCAGGCCACTGGGAGATCAATCGAGGTTTTTGTGTAGGTCATGTTGGTAGGTCTTTAGGTTTTGTTTTGGTATCACCGTGGTCTCATATCCTCCACTCATTCGACACTTCACAAAATCCCAAGAAGAATCCACTACAACGTCACACTTGCAATGGCTCGCCTTGCACCACCACGCTCTAGCATAACAACCTGTGTTGCTACCCCTGGTAATGACGATCAAGTTGCACCACCCCAAGTCGATGTTGATCCTATCCGTCGGTGCCGGCAACGCTCAACCACTAGGAGCTCAACCACTAGGAAGAACGCCGCTGATTCCAGTGTTAGTATTGACAGTATGCGGATCCACTCGTATGAAACTGAGGAAGGTTCAAAAGGCGTGCATGATAAGCCCAGCTTCCAAGCCAATGGTAGGGATGATGACAAGGTAGCCATTACAGCTAACCAACGCTCTCGCCACCCAACTACTCGCCGCCGTACTGGAGGTCCTAGAGGTACTGGGTCAAGTGGAAGTGATGGTACTAACCCTAATGGTGATGATGCTGCGCATGGTGCTGATGTTCAAAATGTGCAACATCGCTCGGATCCTGAAAGCGAGAGGAACTCTCGTTATCGCCGCGTTGCTGGAGGTGTGAGTGAACATGCTCCTGATCAAATCGAGGAGGTGCTATCGATGTCGAGACTTCCGGGGAATCTAGTACAGACACGACTCCTTGGGACTGTGAAGCAGAACTCTATCAGAACACCTCGCCGCTTACAAAACGTCTACGTCGAAGCTCTCATTTGTCTTGCAGCGACGACCCACAAGAGCAGACAGCGATTAGGAAACGAGACGGGCGAACGAAGCTGTATATCAACGGGTATGAGTACACACGAGCAACTTGTACACAAGTTAAGATTACTTACCAATGCAGCTTTTATCGAAGTCAAAGCTGCCCAGCAAAGCTCGCGTTTATGGCAGCAACAATGGATTATGATTTTGCCAATAGCGTTTCACACACATGCATTCCACCATCGAAGAGGGTGACAGAAGCTCTTGAATCGAGTAGGGCTCGAGACGTTACTGCTGCAATGCAGCGAGATGTTGACAGCTTAGCGACATCGACGATAGCAACACCGCTTCAGATTTGGGACGAGCTGAGCACTAAGTACTACCAATATCCAGAAGGCAACAGTGTCGTGCGTGGAATGGCGAGAGGGCAAGTACTTAAACGTGTTCATCACGCACGTGCACTGCACTATGGAACTGACATGCACGACCGTGTTGAAGTGCCACCATTAGTGAATGTTAAGAACAGCAACTTACTGTTTCTGCAGTTCCACCACGTATGGGGAAATGGAAAAGGCAAGCTAGACCGTGTGATCGGCTGGGCCAACCCAGCCCTTTTGAACCTTCTTCGCTACGAAAACATCACAGTTTTCTCGATGGCACCTTCCGGTGCGTGCCCGACAAGTTCGCGCAATGTGTGGTTTTGATGGTGTTTGACAGAGGTACCAAGCTATATATTCCAATTTTCTTCATACTCTGCTCCTCCAGAACCTACGATACCTACTGGAACCTCCTCCAATTTGTTAGCAATGCATGTGGCGAGGCTCTTAAGGTTAAAGAAGTTGTGTGTGACTTCGAAGCCGCTTTAATTAACGCGGTAAGTGACTGGTTCCCCCGAGCTTCCATCATCGACTGCTTATTTCACTTTAAGCAGGCCTGTAAGCGTCGAATTCTTAAGGAACGTCTCCACCATGACCAAATCAAGATTGCTATGCTACCTGGCTTTCTCGACATGTTGACCGTGATCGAAAAAGCAAGATAGCGAAGCAAGGAATTCTATGGGTCAAGAGTGCTATTAAGGCAAAACGTGAGAAGGACAACATTACATACACAGAGACCAAATGGTCCTCTTTCTGGAAATACTTTCAGCGCACTTAGCTAAAGCTGTTCCCGCCAAAGTTTTGGAATGTCCATGGGTTCACCAAAGGCGTGGTCGCGCGGACAAACAATCCACTTGAGAGGTTCAATCGCGAATTGAACGCGGCATTTGGGGCACCACATCCTTCATTGCCGCGATTCATTCAAACAGTGGAAGATATTTCTCGACGCCGAGTCCAGCTCCGGGACGATATCAGCCGTGGAAGGGTGTGGTGAAGTGGATTTGAAAGATTTGGCATCGGAATATCCAGGAAAGATCCGATTGGGACGTGATCGGACCTGACGTGATGTGATTGGAGTAGATGACAAGCTGATGTGGGTGGATCCGGTGGTGGATCCAGTTGATGGATAAGATTGATGGAGATTAGTGATACCTTGGGTGGGACGTGATAGATGTATTGGCATGCGATCTATACATGTATCCGGATCCGAAGAGCTGAGAAGATCTCGTATGGATATGGATGATGTGGGACTTGCGTGATTGCAATATGGGTGCAACAGTATGTCTATATAATCTGTGGAAACTGGTGATCTAAGCCTAGATGTCCAGATCTAGGCTATAATCTATATCCGTGAAGACCAGATCGGTTCACATATGTGGGTCTATTCGGGGAATGTGGATCAAGGCTCATGAACCTAGATCCATAGGCGGATCCGAGTGATCCGGGATCTAGGGATATTATGGCAAAGATGAACGATGATTGGGGGGTTAACGGCATGGAATAAGCTCGGATACGTTATAATTATGATTATCACGAAGTATTGTCACCGGATCATGCATGGAAACCCTAGATCAACAGGATCAAGGAGATCTAGCCGATCTGAGATTGGATCAGCGTGATCTAGCTTTATTAAGGCATGATCTGACTCGGGAGACGTGTGATCTGGACATTATGGTGGATGACTACGATATTGGAGATAAGAGAAGGCCAGATCACAACATTGCGACTAGCGATCTAATGTTTATGGTTCAGATCCAAGGTGATCTGCAAAGATGTCGACTGCTATGATGGTGAGGACAAGAAAGGACAAGGATCAGGATAGCGTAATCAGTCGATGTGTCGTTAAGGATAGGATACAGGATGGGATAGGTCTTAACATTAAATCAGAACCGAATTTGCATCGTACGACACAAGTGCTTCGCTACGCGCCTGGAAACGGGAACTACATTGGCCCTACGGTATTAATAGCGATTTAGGTGTATAGATCTAGGGTGGTTGATAATATCTAGATAATATATTGGCTAGATCCAACCTCCTAGTATCTTACCCTAAGTGCAGATCCAAGATCCCGGTATTAATTGCTTAGCCGGTAGATCTTCGGTTTCTCAACGATCAAGATCGCGCTATAGGAAGCGCCAAGCAATCAAAGGACCCGCGTAAAGGGAAATCAACACTAAAGGAATTACTACAAGGCCGGATCCAGATCTAGGCCGCCGGATCTAAGCTCGATCTAATCGCTTAGATCCGGATCTACTACTGGCGAGTGGTGTGAAGACTTCCACACTCTCTACGACCCCAACGTCACGCCAAGACGTTCAATCAACACCAATCGAGCAACTTAGCAGTCACCAAGAGAGGAAGATCCAGCCCAACCGACGGGTACACAAGGTGAGCAAGTTCAGCAGATCACGGATCATCGGAGGACCCCCTTCGTTAGTCGGTGTCCGGGCAGGGGGGAAGTTGGATCTAGCGATCTCGCAGATTTTGCTGATCCCGCTACACCACAATGGTGCGCGTGCCCGGATTCGAACCAGGGATTTCACCGTGAGTCTCAAGAAGATGTTCAAGTGAAGGTTGAACAAGGGGAACAAGCGTCATCGGACCTCGGATCGACGATGATGCCGCTGAATGAATCAAGATCCGCGGATCAGCAGAGCGCTAGGAGGAACTCTGCTGACGGAAGAGAGGGTGATCTGGATCCAGATCCAGATCTAGAAGAAAAACCTCTACCTCCACAGGTCCCCACGGGGACCCCGACGGATCTCGACGTAAATCGAGATCCGTCAACAAAACAAGGGAAGGCGAAAGTGGAGCCGTACAGATTGGTCGGATCTCCAGTCGATCCTTCACCATATCCATCCAGGGATCTTCCAGTCTCCAGATCGATAAGAAGAAGCCGAAGAAGAAGGTAACGCGGAAGAAGATGAAGGCTCCAGAGATTGACGACGAAGATCCGATCGGATCTAAACCTAGATCCAGATCAGGACAAGGGTGGTCAGATGAAGATCTGGAGAATCTATTCTACCACAAAGAACTTCGCGAGTTCCTGGACCGAGATCCTGTGATGCGGATCCTGAGGCTGAAGCAGGTCGGAGATCCAAGAGAACCCGTATCAGCTCCGATCAAGACTGCCAACAAATTAGAAGCAGTCAAGGATTTATTACGACTGTTGAAGGAAGCAGGAATGACCACGGGAGCTTTCGATGCGGATGATGTCTTTGATCTGGATCTCAAGGTGATCCAGACTGCCACCAAGGATCTATTCTCCAAGCTCAAGATCCTCGTCGGCGAGACCCCCAGATCACAGATCCAGTGCCATCACCTCCGGCAAGTGTTACGGATCGCCAAACGTCCTCATCACATTACGCCTCGGCTGCCGAGGACGAATCAGATCTCTCATCGGAACCAAAGCGAATGTCTCTGGGACCCTCCGGTACTTCAATGCTGGAGGCGAGATCCAAGATCCAACGTCGGAATCAGCCGAGATCCGGCCGCTCAAGGACGATCCCGACCTCCGAAGACCAGATCACAGCAGCCACGACGTCCGATGCCTCATCAGGCACCTTACAGAAGTATTTCGAAGCAGCCATGAGTAGATTCCTGGCGGAACAGCGAGGGCCGATCATGGATCAAGGAGCGACGAAGATTCAGGATCCAGGATCACAAGATGTAGATATGGAATCTGTGAGATCTGAACGTAGCACATCTCGATGGGAGTACGATCCAGACGATATCGACTTCCCACGGCCGCTCGAGCGACGGTCGCGACCGCTACGACCGGATCAGCCGGATCAACCATGATCCAGAGAGTCCGGATCTCTGCGATCTCAGATCTCAAGGAGTTCACGGGGAAGGATCAAGACGAAGATCGAGCCAGAGCGTGGATTGGCAAAGTGAAATCGGCGTTCATGCGAGATCAAGCCTCCGATGAAGAAAAATGTTTGACCTTTGCGGATCTATTGGCTGGATCCGCCAAGAATTGGTATCGGCAACTAAGCAGATCCACCCGTAACAAATGGTCGGATCTGCTTAGGGCTTTCCAATCCAGTACTGCGGATTGGGGGTATCAGTGGCTAGACAATACTATCACGCTCGACGTCGACCAGAAGAATCTCCCCTCGATTATCTTTACCGTCTGAATGTCGCCGGATTACGCGCAAAGTTGAAGATCAAGGATGGTAATGCGAAAGATCGACGCGAACATGTGGATCACTATATCGAAACTTTGGAAGATCAAGATTAGCTGACAGGCTGACTCTGCTACGACTATCCGACGCGGATGATCTCGAAGAAGTGCTACGAGCCCGTGAACGTGCAAAGAGCAGACAGAAGAAAGCCGCGTTCGGATCTAGCAAGTACCGGCAGAAGGCAACTAATCCTGCACCTGCAGCTACGACGAAACATGTCCGCGCGGTACAGATCAGAGCCATAGAGTCCGAATCTGAGTCCGGATCCGACGGATCGGATGGATCTGACTCGGACGGAGACAATCATCGGCGGATCTACCTGGCAGCTGAGCAGGATGTCACTCCAAAAGTGGAATCTGGTATGGAGAAGGTCGAGCAAGTACCAATCACCACAGATCGACAGATCAAACCCCACGGATCATAGATCCCGGATCCAGAGCGGCGGATCCGATCGGAACCGTTGCTCGCATTGTGGATCCAAGAAGCATTCAGATCTAGGATGCTGGAGACGCCTTACTTGTCATAAGTGTGGCAAGCGAGGACATCCGGCAGATCACTGCCTCTTTGTGTGCCGGGGATGCGGGGAATTACATGATATGGGAAAATGTCCTATGGAAGAGTTCTACAACCAGATCCGCCAATGGTTCAACCCAGCCAAACATGCAGGTATGCTCCGGAATCTGCAGAAAAGATGTTAAACTAGGACGCTCGCCGGGTTGGAATCCGGTACGAGCCGAGCGCTCTAGATATTGCATCTATGCATTTGTGAACAAGAGATCGGTAGATCAGGGTAATAGATCCCAGATCTACGCGATAATACATGTGATCTGAATGGAAACCGTGCTGTCGCAATCTCGAGTGTCCGCCAGGCGGATGATTACTCCAGATCCGAAGTGACCATGATGGTGGATCTCCACCCAGGAGAGATAAGGGGTTATTGGAAGCAACGGGATCCAGATCTGTGGTTCCAGCCAACAGATCAGGAGGATATACCAGTGATTCAAAAGCCAAGTCAGATCAAGGAGATCCGAAGATCCGAAGTTATGGATCTCTTGCCAGGAGAATCTCGGGGATATGGGAAACACTATGCCCCGGGGAAAATGGTCCGACAAGCCAAGATCGCTGGTAAGATCAACAATGAGAGAGGGATCTTGCTCTTAGATACAGGCGCCGAAGTATCCATAGTGGATACGGCCTTTGCTGTAAGGTTGGGTGCTATATCGATACGAGCAGATCCAAGATTGCGTTGGGATTGGTGAAGTGTTACAGGACAGAAGGAAGAACCCGGATCAAGATCACTATGGCTGGATCGCTGGTTTACTTTTCGATATTTGGGTTGGAGATCTGGCAGGTCAAGATGCATCCTGGGTATGGATTTCATGGTACCGGCGGGGATCGACGATTGGCCTATGGATCTATAAGTTTACCTGATGAGGTGCGGATCCAGCTTAGTGGGCGTCGACAGCTTACAGCGACAAGGCCAGGCTGGTAACTGTAGGAGAACATATCCAGATCGAGATCGGACAATCAGTGGAACTTCGGTTACATCTTCGGATGTCAGATCACGAGAAGTTCTGGGTCACCCGGGGAG
>VOQZ01000507.1:0-96713 GCA_008079305.1 Phytophthora palmivora | reverse complement strand
TACTTTAATCGATCTTGTCACAAGTTGAGTATAGCAGATGTCTAGTATCCTGAGTAGAGCCAACACTTCCTTGTCGACCATACCGTAGTTGATCTCATTCGGCTTGAGCGTGCGACTAGTGAAAGTTACTGGCTTGTACACCCCGTCGTGTTCTTGCATCAAGGCAGCTGAGATCGCCCCACTTGCTGGCGTATACTACCACCACCGGTTGTCGATCCATATCAAAGTGTTGTAAGATGGAGCATTCACGATCTTGTTCTTTAGTGTAGCGAACGCTGCCTTGGCTTCGATCTCCAACTACCATCCTCTTCTGCCACGACAACCCGTCGTCCCCAGTCGATTTTATCTTCCGAGCGATCTCGTAGAAATCCGCTTCACGTAGCTCGTACAGAACTGATGCGTAGATCGCGAAATCTTCAATAAACCGGCTGTAGTAGTTGAGACTCCCCAAGAATGATTGCATCGATCTTAGGTTGGTGGGGAACGGTAATTCTTGTAAAGCTGACAAATCCTTTGGATGTCTCCAACCTTCAGCTGATACACGATGTCCTAAATAGTCCACCTTTCGTTGACCCCAGAAGCTTTTGGCGACACTGATGGCAAATTCCACTCGTCGCAGGTGTCTAACAGCCTTCCCACCTTTTCGCATAACGCGTCCCACGATCTTCCGGTTACCAGTATATCGTCGATGTAAGATCGACGTCCCAACACTGACTCACTTCTCTCTAGATCAGGTTCTCCTGTCTCGAATACGTCCTTTCGGTCAGATCGATCTTGATTTGGGTCACTTTCACGAATCCATATAGTGCATTGTCTAGGAGTCTCTGGTAGATCTGGGGAGCGTTTTTAAGTCCGAACGGCATTCGATTCCACTCAAACAATCCAAATGGAGTAATAAATGCCGAGATCGATCGGGCTCGGTCCGTCATGGGCACTACCCAGAAACCGCTGGCCATATCCAAGGAACAATACCAGAGAACCTTATCGAGATCATCCAGCAAATCATTGATCAGCGGCATAGGATATACCATGAGCCTTGTCAGACTATTAACCAGGCGGTAGTCGATACATAACCGGATGTCGATCCCATTCTTCTTGATAATCACAACTATGGGTGAAGCCCAAGGAGAGGTCGAGTGTCGGATCATTCGAGCAGATAGTAGCCCCTTGATTAGTTGATATAACTTTTCGCGGAATTGTATCGCCACCTTGCGACAACGTTGAGCGACTGGCTTTGCATTCCCACATCTATGTCGCATACACTCCTTTCGCTGCTGGTGGTAAGGCATTGCCCTTTCCGATAAGAAGGTGCTTCCGCTTCCAGATAATCTGCACAAGACGTTCGATCTCCTCCTGGGTGTTGGTATTGGCATCACCTATTTGAAGATCTTCGATCTGACTTCTTCCGTGGTCGCGGTCACTTCTGGTAGCACAGCCATTTTGATCTTCCACATCTTCTGCGAATAAACTCCCCCTTCCTGATACAAACTTCGTCATCCATCATAGGATCGCCTATGTCTACCGCGGCCTTGGTGCAAAGATTATTACCGTTAGCAGGGTCGATCTTGACTTGGTCAGACGTACATTCGATTGACGGTGGGCTTGCGTCCCCGTTCCCTGCGATCTTGACATTCTGAATGGCTTTTACCGGCCGTGGTAAGATCGCAGTTGGTGTTACGTACTCGGGACGCTCCACCATTGGCTCGGTGATCTGTTCGTTGGTACCCGCTTCACTGATCTCATCCGTAGTTGCCTGATATGCGAGATTTTGCCATTCGGCGTACCTCCTTGATCCCACGGATACATATCCCGGAATTCGGGGAATACGATCTCCACTTAACCACATCGCGACTCTCGATCCTTCGTGGAGAGTCAGTGCACGATCGCTTATGTTGGTCACCTGTAGATAACGCGTCCTTCCTGGTCCGACCGTGATTGTTGGCACCCATCGATCTCCCCTGGTGACCCATAGCTTATACTGGTTGGACGTTTGACCGCGTAGCCTGATCTCGGCCGTCTGCCCGACATCGATCCAGTAGTGATCCTTCCAGCACACATGTTCTACCTTGTCACCGTAAAGAGGACGCCTACCAGCCATCTGAAGGCGGACTTCATCGGGTAGACATATTGTCCCATCAGCGAGATCGAGGCGGATACCCGCTGGCACCATGAAATCCATTCCTAGTATCAGATCTTGACCTCCGGTGGGCGGACCTACCCATGCATCAAAGAAGTACACTAGCGATCCCGCCAGCGTGATCTTGAGACGAGTACGTCCCTCGATCTTATATGGAGATCGTCCAACACCTTCGCATTCCAACGTTTGATTCTCATCAATGTGGCACCCGACCTTACGAGCAAAGGTGGCATCCAATATGGACACCTCAGCACCACTGTCAAATAGCAAAGTTGCTTTTTTGTTGTTGATCTTCCCCATAGCCTTAGATTGCTTGAACTTCTTGTCTGGAACATGATACTTCCAGTAACCTCGCGATTCCCCAGGGGAAATCTCAAGGGCCATCATCACACTCGATCTTGCATATTCATCGATCTGGCGTATACTTGACACTGTAGCGGTAGGTTTCTCCAGAAGATCACATGTATTGTCGATCGGATTGATCAGCTGATTAACTGTTGCCTCCGATTGTTTCTCGACATATGCATAAATGCAATAGCTAGAACGCTCGTCTCGTACCGGTTTCAAACCCGGCGAGCGTCCTAGTTTAACATCTTTCCGCCGTCTCTGGCAACATGCCGGCGTGCTTGGTGGGATTGTACCATTGTCGGATCAAGTTGTAAAATTCCTCCATGGTACACTTTCCTGCTTCGTGAATGTCACCACATGCCTTGCATGTGAATAGGCAGCGATCTGAGGGATGTCCTTTACGACCGCACTTCTCACACGTCAGACGTCCCCAACACCCAAGATCGCTATGTTTGCGCGACCCACAGTGCGAGCATCGCTTAGGTGGCGAACCTATATCCTGTCGATCTTGTTGCGCACGACTGTTTCCGGTCTCCGAGCGACTGTGATCTTGGTTCTTTTGACCTTGATCTTGCTGCCCTTCGTTGTTTCCTGATGCTGTGAGGTAGACACGACGTAATCCTGCTTCGCCATCCGATCCACTAGAGTCCTCTTCAGACTCGCTGCTATCTGAGATCGCCTTGACAGCTCTGACGGCCCGAGTTGACGCAGACGGGGCTGCTGCACCGTTGTTCTTCTGACGAGGCTTGATTGATCCATAAACGGCCTTGCTCTGTCGTGCCTTCGCTCGTTGCCGAGATCGAAGTGCTTCTTCCAGGGTGTCAGCGTCTGGGATTCTTAGTAAGGCCAGGTGATCTGCAAGATCGCGGTCATCCAGAGTTTCGATGAAGTGCTCCACGTGTTCACGTCGAACTTCCGAAGGTCCATCCTTGATCTGGAGGCGGGCCCTGAGTCCTGCCACATTGAGCCGGTACAAATACTCCAGCGGAGATTCGTCCGATCTCTTGCGCGCATGGTAATATTGCCTCGCGACTGACACTCCTCGTCCACAATATTGAACTTGGAAGCTACTGAGTAGATCCTTCCAGGTACTGCGTGTTGTGCGACTAAGCTGTCGATACCAGTTTCGCGCCGATCCTGCGAGGAGATCGCCGAACACCAGACACTTTTCTTCGTCAGGAGCTTGATCTCGCATAAAGGCAGACTTTACCTTGCTGAGCCAGGCCCTGGCTCGATCTTCGTCCCCTTCTCTCCCCGCGAACTCCTTGAGTTCAGACATGGCAGATATTCGTATGCGTGGAACACTTGTCGATCTTCCGGTGGTCGTGGCTGATGCTGATGCTACAGTCGCACGTCTAGGAGGATCAAGATCGAGATCGTCTGGGTCGTATTCATGAGGACTTGGATGTCGATCTAGCGACCCCACAGACTCCATATCCACATCTCGGTCTTCTGCTGGTGCTAAGATCACGGGATTGCTAGGGCCTTGTTGTTCCTTCAAAAATCGGCTCATAGCCGCTTGGAAGTACGATTCCAACTTTGCATTCGATCCTTGTGTCATGTTTGGCGCGATGCCATCCGTCACTCGCTTGGTCTCATGATCTCCACGCTGCCGTAGCATGGCAGCTCCTGAAGGGCCTAGCGTCATCCGAGGTGGGTCATCTGCACTGTCAGTGTCCACTTCCTCGGTCGCCGACTCATAATGCGAGGATGTTCCTGTCTGATCTTCCAATGTGAGTGCTGGCAACGATCTTAGCGTGTCGTCGGTTGATCTAGTCGCGGCCTTGGAGGTTACATTCTTTTCACCTACCAAGGGCTTCAATAGATCGAAGATCGACATTAAAGCCGTGTTGATCGTACTGAGCCTCGTATCGAATAGCTCATTAGCGTCGAACGATCCTGCGATGATCCCACCTTCCTTGATCAGTTGTAGTAGCGCCTTCGCAGCTTCTAGCTTGCTCGATCTTGCAGTGGGTTTCTGCACTGGGCCTTTTAGATCACTAATGATCTTCGGCTTGATGATCTGCATAACGGGGTTCTTGATCAAGAAGGTGTGAAGTTCCTTCTTGTGGTATGCGATCTCGAGAGATTCATCAGTCCACACTGTTTTAAGATCGTCTTGGTCATCAACATCCGATCCTGGTGCTTTCAACTTCTTCCGTAGAGGCTTCGATCTTGTTGACTTCTTTTTTGTGCTTGACTTGGAGACGAGCGTTTGGATGGCTTTCGCCGGTGGACTTTCGTCCTGCAGATCGCGACGCAAGTCGGAATCTGCTGGGGTCCCCGAAGGGACCTGGGGAGGAGGTAGAGGCTTCTCTTCTAGGTCCGTAGCCGGACCTTCCTCTGTTCCGTCGGTAGAGCTCCTCCCAAAGCTCTGCCGATCCGCGGATCGATCTTGATTCAGCGGTGTCGTTGGTGATCCGATCTCCAACGACGCTGGTTTCCCTGATCTAAGATCAGCATGCGCTTCTTCATGGGACTCACGGTGAAATCCCGAGTCACCCAAAGATCCGGGCACGCGCACCATTGTGGCGAAGTGGTTCTGCGAAATCGCAAGATCGCAGGAGTCCTCTTGCACACTGCGCCCGAACTGCCGACTAACGGAGGGGGTACTCCGATCTTCCGTGAAGTTACTTGATCTCACCTTGTGTACCCGTCGGTGGGACTAGATCGCTCCTCGGGTGATCTCTATTAGACGCGCTTGTTGTTGATCTTGCTGTCTGACAGGACAGCGGGAGGGGTGGCAGCAGCGGGGATACTTCTACTCGCTGCGCCGTGTAGTTACCGAGCTTCGATCTTGGTTGTACTTGGTCGATCTTGCTCTGACCAGTGTCGATCTTAGCTCGGGGGGTCTTGTGGTCGGTGTGTGACCTTTATCCAATAGCTTCCAATACGTGCTTGCCGCTTCCTATAGCGGGTTCTTGAGATTTGAGGGTTGACGAACGTCCAGCCAAGCAATCTGGGCGTAAGGGTTCCACTTAGTGTCGATCTTGATCCTGCGTGACGTCGGGAGGGCCAATCTTGTATATCCCTACCCGGAATAGCGAAGAAGAAGGAAGACTTGTGTAGTAGAAGGTAAAAACAACTCTGAATTAATGGTTATTATCCTATGCTTCCCATCTGTGGCTATCCATATCGCACTGGCTTCTTAAAACCCATAATAAAGCTAAGATCGATATTTACCTGTCAGGATCGATATCGCGTGGGTACAATCGTCTTGGGCAGGGATAATAGCACACGCATTCACTTGGTCATTATAGTGAGTGTCACTATATCGAGGATCACCATAAGGAGGGATTGCTCTTGATCTTGATTGACGGGACAAGATTAAAGTCGGAAAACTTCTTATCCGCTTCACCACATTCCCATGTCAGCGAGTCGGCTCTCGACTCCAATGCCGTGATGAGGAACTGGTACGACTCACTCAGACTTGCCAGAAGCGTGATCACCAAGTCGTCCTCGCTGACCGGAGCGCCCACCGCGTCGAGCTGTTCCGCCAGCGTCTTGACCTTGTTAATGTGTTCCAGCACATCATCACCTTCACCCATCATCGTCGTGAAGAAACGTCGACGAAGGAAGAGCTTGTTGGCCAAACTCTTCTTCTCGAAGTGTCCTTCCATTCTTGACCATGCATCATACGCATCCTTGGCCGACCGAACCAGCGGCAACTGCGAATCCTCCATCGCGAGACAGATGATCGCCAGCGCCTTGCGATACTTCCTCTTGAACGTCGATTGGTCCAGCGCAGTGGTGCAGTGCTCCAGCTTGATCTCTCCACTTGTCACTTCCCACAGGTCGCGCTCCTCGAGCACCATGCGCATCTTGAACTTCCACGTGTGGAAGTTGGTTCCGTCGAACTTGTTGATGCGGGAGGTCGTCGTCGAGGCAGTGTCCATGGCGAAGGCGTAGTCGGAGTCTTGGGCAGGGAAAACGGGGCTTGGGCTCATAACCAAAAGTCAAGGTCGTTTGAGCACTAGATGATAAAATGCAAAGTGATTGATTTAGGTCCTTAGTTCGCAAACTGCCTGCTACCTCTAAGCCTACTGGATGTCCTACCTGGATACACACTACTGGATTCCTTACTGGATACTGAGCTACCCCAGCCAATCAGCGACTGCCACGTCGACGCCCATCTTGTACCCACAATCTTGTACCCACGCACGACCGTAGCGTAAACACTTGTCCCGTAATCAGCTTCACGTAATCACGGGAATGCTTGTGGTGCCACTGAGTGAAGGTCATACCGGTATCTACCGGTACACCGCGGCAGGTCGAGGCGTCTTCTTGACAACACCACCAACTCAATCCCCAACACGAACGCACACTTGCCGCTGTCGGTCATCTCGAATCGTGTCTTAAGGTCACTCTTGGTGCGTGCTATCAGCTCGGCTGAACTTCCGGTCACCAACACGTCGTCCACGTAGACCAGCACGAGCACACAGTGGCTATCGACAACCTTGATGTAGAGACACGGGTCGAAGGCAGAGACTTGAAAACCGATAGAGCACACGAACTCGTCAAACGTCTCGTTCCATACGCGCGAAGCTTGTTTGAGACCGTAGATGGCCTTCACCAATTCCAGGCAGTCGAAATCGCCATCTAGCTCGACGCCTTCTGGAACCACGCAGAACACCAGCTCCTTCATCACACCGTACAGGAATGCAGTCACCACGTCCAGTTGATCGAGGGGCCAACCAAAGTACTTGGCTAGAGCGATCACCATGCGCAGCGTCACGTACTTGACCACGGGTGAGAACGTCTCGGTGTAGTCGATGCCATACTTCTGCTTGAAACCCTTGGCCACGAGGCGCGCCTTGTACTTCTCGATAGATCCATCCGCTTTGCGCTTGATCTTGAACACCCACTTGGTGCCAATGGCGCGTTGTCCGTTGGGCAACTTGGCAGCACGAAACACGCCACGAAGTCGCATCGACTTGAGCTCGGCACGAATTGCCTTGCGCCAGTGCACTTGGTCCGGGCCATTTACCGCTTCTTGGAATGTCGATGGCTCTGATAAATCCACAGTTGCTTCGACTGCGTTAGCACTTGCACGCCAAAACACAGGAGGTGTCGACTCGTCATCTTGGTCGCCAGATTTTTCTTCTTCGTCAGGGTCCACTCGGTTCGGCGCACTTGCTTCCTCCAGTCCGACTCGGTGGCGGACAGTTCGAGGCCTTCTTCCAACGTCATCTTCGTCACTTGAACGGCTCTTGCGCTTCCCCGCCTGCTTGTAGTCCGTTTGCGGAGGGCCATTATCATCGATGTCGAGGGAGGCGAAGTCCAGCGCAGTATCATCGACATCTTCGTCGGAAATCGGCTGTGCAAGTCCAAAGGTCGATTCATCGAAGTTGACATCGCGACTGATTACCACCTTCCCCGCCTCGATGTCATAAACTCGATACGCCTTCGACACTTCTTCATAACCCAAGAAAATACCTTCACGAGCCTTGGGGTCCCACTTGAGTCGCTTCTCTCTTGGCGTCAAAATGAACGTCCGGCAGCCGAAGATCCGCATGTGCTTCACACTCGGTTTGGACTTGTACACGATCTCGAACGGAGTTTTGTCGGGCGACTTCGGAGACGGCAGACGATTCTTGATGTAGATGGCCATCATCGCCGCCTCAGCTCAGAAACACTTGTCCAAGCCAGCGTAGTGGAGCATGCTGCGGCCAATAGTCACGATTGTTCGGTTGGCGCGCTCAGCAGTCACATTGGTCTGGTGCGCATACCGAACCGTAGGCTGGACTTCGATGCCGTGATCTTCGTAGAAAGCCTTCAGCGAGTTGGTCGCGAACTCCTTGGCTCCGTCATGCCGCACGAATTTCACCTTGGCATCGAATTGCCTCTCCACCTTGGTGATGAACTTGCGCAGACAGCCTTCACTTTCCGACTTGGCTCGCAGACAGAATCCCGACATGCAGCCACTTGCTTCATCCGTGATGAGCAGTAAGTAACGGCTGCCACCCAGCGACTCTTCTTCCATGGGTCCACAAATGTCGAAGTGGAGGAACTCGAATGGCTTGTACTTTGTTTTGTTCGGGTTGCTCGGGAATGGTTTTTGGACCATCTTCCCTTGTTGGCAACCGCGACACATGCTTGATCCACTCGACTTCGAGGGTACCTTCGCGTCCTTGATCATGTTGTTGTTGACCATCTTGCGAAGTACCTCAACCGGAGCGTGACCCATTCGTGCGTGTAAATCGACAGTCTTTCCTCCTGTCACCGCATTCACCGATCGCCGAGGCGTGTGAAGCCAGTAGAGTCCGTTCACGAGATCCGCTGTTGCCACGACTTGCTTCGAGCCCTTGCGCGAAACGTGCATCTTGTTGCCGTCGAACACCACTTGAAACTTGCCACTCTTGTTGATCTGTGGCACTGACAGAAGATTCTTGCTCATGCTCGGCACGTACAGCGCGTCCTTGATCTCGATGTCGTGCTCGTCGCCGTTGGGTAGAACCACTCGTTGCACGATGGTCCCCACACCCTTGATTGCGGCCTTGTTGCCGTCAGCCACCGAAAGTTCACCTTCATCATGCTCATTCAGCGTGGTGAACTTGGCCTTGTCGTTGCAGATGTGGTGCGTTGCGCCGCTGTCGACCGCCCATATCCCGGACACATTCTTGCCCGTCGAAATTCCACACTCCAGGGAAACTGCAAACGCCACTCGATCGTAGTCGTAGTCGTAGTCATAGCCGTCACTGCCGTTTCTCCATTGGATGTTGTTGGCCCCGCGTCCACGGCCATTGTTATTGCCGCCGCGTCTTGGGCCCCGATTCTCATCCTTCTGCTTGGTCCAGCACTTGTCAATCACATGCCCCAATTTCCCACAGTACGTGCATTGACGAGATTCGCGGTCGGTGTTGAACGCCTTGGCCGCGTTCTCCATCTTCACCGTCGCCGTCTTCTCGCCTTGCCTCTTGATGTGCTCGTTCGTGAGCACCTTCACAACGTCTTGCGATCGCAGCTCTGCGTTGCTCATCTCCAAGTTTAGCACGACGTTCTCGTAGCTCTTGGGGAGACTGCGCAGCAAGCAGATCGCCACGTCCTCGTCCTCCATCTTGGCGCCGATGCTACTGAGCTTGGCGCTGATGTTGAGAACTTCATTGCAATGATGAAGCACATTGCCGCCTTCCGCCATCTCCATGCTGAAGAGCTGTCGCTTCAGGTAGATGCGACCAGCCTTCTGCGATCCTCCGTACAGCGTCCTCAGGCGCGACCACGCTACCCACGCTTCCTCGCAGTTGTCCACCACGTGATGGTAGTCCGCGTCCATGTGGAGCAGCATCAGTCCGAACGCGATGTTGCTCGACTTGACGTAGTCGTCCTTGGCCCGAGTGTCCGCGAAGGTCGGAGTCGTCTCACGGTTCACGACATGCCACACCGACTTGGTCAGGAACACGCCACGCATGTAGCGGTTCCACGTCGCGTAATTGTCGCCGTTGAACTTGTCGATGGAGACCTTGGTGGAGACGTCTTGGGCAGAGGACATGGTACTTGGGCTCATAACCTGATAAAGGGTATGGATCTTGGACGAAGAGAAGGGAGAGTCACCACTCGGAGCTTGACCGGAGCGAGGACAGTAGACCACTTGAGCGGAAGAAGGAAGATTCGAAAGTGATTGATTGAGGTCTTTAGCTCGCAAGACTACTTGCTATCTCTAAACCTACTGGATACACACTACTTGATTCTTTTCTGGATACTGAGTTACTACAGCCAATCAGAGAGCGCCACGTCGCTTCCCCATCTTGTACCTACAATCTTGTACCTACATGTAGCGTAATCGACGGTGGCGTAATCACTGATGGCGTAATCAACGTGGGGTCGCATTGGACCTGTTCGGGTTAACCGGTTCACGGTTAATAACCGTTATCAAACCGGTTACCCTCAATACTTCGTGGCGTGTTTCGTGCTGCCAAGTTGCCCAACGGACAACGCGCCATTGGCACCAAGTGGGTGTTCAAGATCAAGCGCAAAGTGGATGGATCTATCGAGAAGTACAAGGCGCGCCTCGTGGCCAAGGGTTTCAAGCAGAAGTATGGCATCGACTACACCGAGACGTTCTCACCCGTGGTCAAGTACGTGACACTGCGGATGGTGATTGCTCTAGCCAAGTACTTTGGTTGGCCCCTCGATCAACTGGACGTGGTGACTGCATTCCTGTACGGTGTGATGAAGGAGCTGGTGTTCTGCGTGGTTCCAGAAGGCGTCGAGCTAGATGGCGATTTCGACTGCCTGGAATTGGTGAAGGCCATCTGCGGTCTCAAACAAGCTTCGCGCGTATGGAACGAGACGTTTGACGAGTTCGTGTGCTCTATCGGTTTTCAAGTCTCTGCCTTCGACCCGTGTCTCTACATCAAGGTTGTCGATGGCCACTGTGTGCTCGTGCTGGTCTACGTGGACGACGTGTTGGTGACCGGAAGTTCAGCCGAGCTGATAGCACGCACCAAGAGTGACCTTAAGACACGATTCGAGATGACCGACAGCGGCAAGTGTGCGTTCGTGTTGGGGATTGAGTTGGTGGATGGTCCGGACGGTAGCGTGACGATGTGCCAACGACGCTACGTGGACGACATCCTGAAACGCTTCGGTATGGATGAGTGCAAGGCTGTGGTGAGTCCGGTGGACATGAGTACTCGACTTGTTCCAAGCGACGCAGCGACCAAGGTGAATGCTCCATTTCGCGAAGCAGTTGGTGCTCTCATGCACTTGATGACTGCCACTCGCCCAGACATTGCTTTTGCAGTTGGGTATGTGTCGCGCTTCATGGAGAACCCCCAAGAAGAACACTGGGTTGCGGTCAAGCGCATCTTCCGCTACCTGCAAGGCACCAAGACGCATGGAATCTGTTTCAAGCCAGGTGACAAGGTCGACTTTCGTGGATATTCGGACGCGGATTGGGCTGGAGACCTCGCGGACCGCAAGTCGACTTCAGGCTACACGTTCATGCTGATGGGTGCACCAGTGAGCTGGGGAAGCAAGAAGCAGTCAAGTGTTTCGCTGTCTACGAGCGAGGCGGAATACATTGCGCTCAGTCTAGCGATCCAAGAAGGCAAGTGGATTCATCGCCTGCTGTGCGAGATTTTGGTGGCCGCTAACGAGACTGGACCCGAGCTCAAGATCCGCGAAGACAGTCAGTCGTGTATCAAGATGACCAAGAACCCAGTGAACCACGGTCGAGCCAAGCATATCGACATCAAGTACCATCATATCCGCGACGAGGTCAAGCGTGGTGAAGTGAAGCTTGAGTATTGCGAGACTTCTGTGATGCTGGCGGACATCATGACGAAGGCGCTCCCGGGACCTCGCCACATGGATCTGACGGCTGCTCTCGGCATTCATGGGACTTCGCATTGAGAGGGCGTATTGAGGGTAACCGGTTTGATAACGGTTATTAACCGTGAACCGGTTAACCCGAACCGGTCCAATGCGACCCACGTTGATTACGCCATCAGTGATTACGCCACCGTCGATTACGCTACATGTAGGTACAAGATTGTAGGTACAAGATGGGGAAGCGACGTGGCGCTCTCTGATTGGCTGTAGTAACTCAGTATCCAGAAAAGAATCAAGTAGTGTGTATCCAGTAGGTTTAGAGATAGCAAGTAGTCTTGCGAGCTAAAGACCTCAATCAATCACTTTCGAATCTTCCTTCTTCCGCTCAAGTGGTCTACTGTCCTCGCTCCGGTCAAGCTCCGAGTGGTGACTCTCCCTTCCCTTCTCTTCGTCCAAGATCCATACCCTTTATCAGGTTATGAGCCCAAGTACCATGTCCTCTGCCCAAGACGTCTCCACCAAGGTCTCCATCGACAAGTTCAACGGCGACAATTACGCGACGTGGAACCGCTACATGCGTGGCGTGTTCCTGACCAAGTCGGTGTGGCATGTCGTGAACCGTGAGACGACTCCGACCTTCGCGGACACTCGGGCCAAGGACGACTACGTCAAGTCGAGCAACATCGCGTTCGGACTGATGCTGCTCCACATGGACGCGGACTACCATCACGTGGTGGACAACTGCGAGGAAGCGTGGGTAGCGTGGTCGCGCCTGAGGACGCTGTACGGAGGATCGCAGAAGGCTGGTCGCATCTACCTGAAGCGACAGCTCTTCAGCATGGAGATGGCGGAAGGCGGCAATGTGCTTCATCATTGCAATGAAGTTCTCAACATCAGCGCCAAGCTCAGTAGCATCGGCGCCAAGATGGAGGACGAGGACGTGGCGATCTGCTTGCTGCGCAGTCTCCCCAAGAGCTACGAGAACGTCGTGCTAAACTTGGAGATGAGCAACGCAGAGCTGCGATCGCAAGACGTTGTGAAGGTGCTCACGAACGAGCACATCAAGAGGCAAGGCGAGAAGACGGCGACGGTGAAGATGGAGAACGCGGCCAAGGCGTTCAACACCGACCGCGAATCTCGTCAATGCACGTACTGTGGGAAATTGGGGCATGTGATTGACAAGTGCTGGACCAAGCAGAAGGATGAGAATCGGGGCCCAAGACGCGGCGGCAATAACAATGGCCGTGGACGCGGGGCCAACAACATCCAATGGAGAAACGGCAGTGACGGCTATGACTACGACTACGACTACGATCGAGTGGCGTTTGCAGTTTCCCTGGAGTGTGGAATTTCGACGGGCAAGAATGTGTCCGGGATGTGGGCGGTCGACAGCGGCGCATCGCACCACATCTGCAACGACAAGGCCAAGTTCACCACGCTGAATGAGCATGATGAAGGTGAACTTTCGGTGGCTGACGGCAACAAGGCCGCAATCAAGGGTGTGGGGACCATCGTGCAACGAGTGGTTCTACCCAACGGCGACGAGCACGACATCGAGATCAAGGACGCGCTGTACGTGCCGAGCATGAGCAAGAATCTTCTGTCAGTGCCACAGATCAACAAGAGTGGCAAGTTTCAAGTGGTGTTCGACGGCAACAAGATGCACGTTTCGCGCAAGGGCTCGAAGCAAGTCGTGGCAACAGCGGATCTCGTGAACGGACTCTACTGGCTTCACACGCCTCAGCGATCGGTGAATGCGGTGACAGGAGGAAAGACTGTCGATTTACACGCACGAATGGGTCACGCTCCGGTTGAGGTACTTCGCAAGATGGTCAACAACAACATGATCAAGGACGCGAAGGTACCCTCGAAGTCGAGTGGATCAAGTATGTGTCGCGGTTGCCAACAAGGAAAGATGGTCCAAAAACCATTCCCGAGCAACCCGAACAAAACCAAGTACAAGCCATTCGAGTTCCTCCACTTCGACATTTGTGGACCCATGGAAGAAGAGTCGCTGGGTGGCAGCCGTTACTTACTGCTCATCACGGATGGAGCAAGTGGCTGCATGTCGGGATTCTGTCTGCGAGCCAAGTCGGAAAGTGAAGGCTGTCTGCGCAAGTTCATCACCAAGGTGGAGAGGCAATTCGATGCCAAGGTGAAATTCGTGCGGCATGACGGAGCCAAGGAGTTCGCGACCAACTCGCTCAAGGTTTTCTACGAAGATCACGGCGTCGAAGTCCAGCCTACGGTTCGGTATGCGCACCAGACCAACGCGACTGCTGAGCGAGCCAACCGAACAATCGTGACTATTGGCCGCAGCATGCTCCACTACGCTGGCTTGGACAAGTGTTTCTGGGCTGAGGCGGCGATGACGGCCATCTACATCAAGAATCGTCTGCCGTCTCCGAAGTCACCCGACAAAACTCCGTTCGAGATCGTGTACAAGTCCAAGCCGAGTGTGAAGCACATGCGGATCTTCGGCTGCCGGACGTTCATTTTGACGCCAAGAGAGAAGCGACTCAAGTGGGACCCCAAGGCTCGTGAAGGTATTTTCCTGGGCTATGAAGAAGTGTCGAAGGCGTATCGAGTTTATGACATCGAGGCGGGGAAGGTGGTAATCAGTCGCGATGTCAACTTCGATGAATCGACCTTTGGACTTGCACTGACGATTTCCGACGAAGATGTCGATGATACTGTTGTCAAGAAGGCGCCTCGACCTGCCGCGGTGTACCGGTAGATACCGGTACGACCTTCACTCAGTGGCACCACAAGCATTCCCGTGATTACGTGAAGCTGATTACGGGACAAGTGTTTACGCTACGGTCGTGCGTGGGTACAAGATTGTGGGTACAAGATGGGCGTCGACGTGGCAGTCGCTGATTGGCTGGGGTAGCTCAGTATCCAGTAAGGAATCCAGTAGTGTGTATCCAGGTAGGACATCCAGTAGGCTTAGAGGTAGCAGGCAGTATGCGAACTAAGGACCTAAATCAATCACTTTGCATTTTATCATCTAGTGCTCAAACGACCTTGACTTTTGGTTATGAGCCCAAGCCCCGTTTTCCCTGCCCAAGACTCCGACTACGCCTTCGCCATGGACACTGCCTCGACGACGACCTCCCGCATCAACAAGTTCGACGGAACTAACTTCCACACGTGGAAGTTCAAGATGCGCATGGTGCTCGAGGAGCGCGACCTGTGGGAAGTGACAAGTGGAGAGATCAAGCTGGAGCACTGCACCACTGCGCTGGACCAATCGACGTTCAAGAGGAAGTCTCGCAAGGCGCTGGCGATCATCTGTCTCGCGATGGAGGATTCGCAGTTGCCGCTGGTTCGGTCGGCCAAGGATGCGTATGATGCATGGTCAAGAATGGAAGGACACTTCGAGAAGAAGAGTTTGGCCAACAAGCTCTTCCTTCGTCGACGTTTCTTCACGACGATGATGGGTGAAGGTGATGATGTGCTGGAGCACATTCAACAAGGTCAAGACGCTGGCGGAACAGCTCGACGCGGTGGGCGCTCCGGTCAGTGAGGACGACTTGGTGATCACGCTTCTGGCAAGTCTGAGCGAGTCGTACCAGTTCCTTATCACGGCATTGGAGTCGAGAGCCGACTCGCTGACATGGGAACTCGTGACGTCTCGACTGCTGCATGAAGACTTGAAGCGCAAGGAACAAGGTGGCGGTACTGAAGGAACCGCGCACGGTCAAGCGTTCATGACGAGTGGCAACGGAAAGAGCAAGGGACGGCAGGCGCAGAAGACTAGTGCCTGCCACTATTGTGGCGAACAAGGACATTGGATCGCCAAGTGTCCTGTACGGATCCGCGAGAACGCGGAGCGGCAGAGGCCGCAACGAGCGAACGTCGCCGATGATGATGAAGACTGCGGCGACTACCTATTCTCGGTTGGTGGTGGGACCTCCAAGTCGAGTGAAGTTTGGCTGGTCGACTCGGGTGCGACGCAGCACATGACGTACTCGAAAGAGTACATGAAGAACTACAAGAAGATGACTCCGGTGGACGTGCATCTCGCGGACGACGGAGTGGTTCAAGCGGTCGGCAGTGGCGACATTGTCATGTCGATGAAGACTCCACGCGGGATCAAGAAGGGTGTGCTCACGAAGGTGTGGCACATCCCCAAGTTGTCGCGCAACCTGTTTTCGGTTGGGAGGTTCCCAAGGATGTTGGACCCGTGACGTTCGAGCGCGACGGGTGCTTCGCCGAGACGAAGAAGATCAAGTGGCAGCTCGGAGCGCGTGAAGGCAAGGGACTGTTCAAGCTGTGCATGACTCCGATCATGCCTGACGAGGCCAATGTGTCGAGTTCGAAGGATCGCAAAGGGGACACCACGTCGTACCTCTGGCACCTTCGACTTGGTCACATTGGCCATGGCGGTCTAGACGCCATCGTCAAGAAGGGTTATGGAGTTGGCCTCAACATGACAACTGTGAAGCAGTGGGAGTTGTGTGATGGGTGTGCGCTTGGCAAGCAAGCGCGGGTGAGTTACATGCCCAAGTCGCCGAACCACGCCAAGAAACTGTTGGAAGTCATCCACAGTGATGTCTGCGGTCCCATGAAGACATCGACGTTCAGTGGCAAGAAGTACTTCGTCACGTTCATTGACGAGTACTCGCACTTCTGTGTGGTATACTTGTGCGAAACAAGTCGGAGGTGGCTGCCAAATTTGCTGAGTTCGTGGCGTTCGCCGAAACTCAGACAGGTGGTCGCGTAAGAACCCTCCGCGTGAAGCAACTTCGCAGTGACAATGGTGGCGAGTACAAGTCTCGTGAGATGGCCAAGTTCTGCAGAGAGCGTGGGATCGTGCAGAAGTTCACACCTCCGTACACGCCTCAGCTGAATGGAGTGGCGGAACGGATGAACCGGACGTTGGTGGAATGTGCGCGCTGCATGTTGGAGCATGCCGGACTGTCGAAGTCATATTGGGGTGAAGCGGTGATGACAGCGACGTTTCTTCGGAATCGCTGTCCGACACGCGCCACCAGCCACGGCAAGTCTCCGCACCAAGTTTGGACTAGCAAGAAACCGCTACTATCCAACCTTAAGGTGTTCGGTTGCCATGCGTATGTGACGGTCCCGAGGAGGAGAAACGCACCAAGTTCGACGCTCGGTCGGTGCGTTGTCGGTTTCTCGGGTACTCGGAGCACGAGAAAGCGTATCGGTTTGAAGAGATCAAGAGCGGTCGTGTGCTAGTGAGCCGCGATGCGCAGTTCATGGAAGACGTCTTCGACGGTGGGAGACGCAACTCTGGTGAAAACGTGGTCGTGGACCTTCGCGATGAAGATGCCACAGACCAAGAAGAATCGTCTGAACCAGAAGAAACCAAGGAAGAAGAAGCTGCGCGGGAAGAATATGTTGAGCCGGCAGCAAGCGACACCAGCGGACCCGGTCGTTAGAGGAAGCGGTGGAGATCCCAAGGTCTAAGCGGCATAGTCGGCCACAAACGCTGGATGAGCTGTCAGCCATCGCAAATGAAGAAGGCTTCGATGCGGCCTTCGTTGTGGATTCAGTGGGAGAAATGCCGACTACGTTCGTGTCGGCGATGGAATCCAGCAACGCGGCCAAGTGGAAGGAAGCGTGCGATTCGGAAATCAACTCTCTTCGCAAGAATGAGACGTGGGTGCTGGTGCCGTTGCCCAAGGACGCAAGGCGATCAGCTGCAGATGGGTGTTTCGGATCAAGGAAAACCAGGCTGGAGAGATCGAGCGGTTCAAGGCACGACTGGTGGCCAAGGGATTTTTGCAGAAGTACGGCATCGACTATGAAGAGACCTTCGCGCCGGTGGCCAAGTTCACGTCAATCAGGATCCTGCTCAGCCTGGCAGCCAAGTACAACCTCACGGTGCACCAGATGGATGTCAAGACGGCGTTCCTGAACGGGTGGTTGGACGAAGACATCTACATGGTGCAGCCGGATGGCTTTATTGACGAGGCGCACCCACACTTCGTGTGCAAGCTGAAGCGTTCGCTGTATGGTCTCAAGCAGTCACCGCGGATGTGGAACCAGACCATCGACAAGTTCATGCTGGAGCTGGGGTTCAAGAAGTGCGAAGCGGATCACTGCATCTACGTGAAGCGTGACGACGAAGACATGATCTTCGTGGCGCTGTACGTGGACGACTTGATCCTAGCAAGCAACAACGACGAGCTACTCAAGTCGACCAAGGAGGCACTCAGCAAGCGATTCGAGATGACGGACATGGGTCAGCTCAAGTACTTCCTCGGCATGGAAATTGATCAAGATCTTACGGCTGGAAAGGTGTCGGTGCGGCAGACCAAGTTTGCGAAGGACATCCTGGAGAAGTTCAGCATGGAGAAGAGCAACCCTGTCAAGACACCACAAGATCCAGGACTCAAGCTGACAAAGGCCATGTGCGAAGGGGGTTGTAAGCACGAAGATCCATGACGAAGGTGCCGTACCGGAATGCAGTCGGCTGCCTGATGTATCTCATGGTGGGGACTCGACCAGACCTTGCAGCCGCAGTGGGAGTTCTCAGCCAGTTTGCCGCCGATCCGTGTCCGACACACTGGCAAGCGCTCAAGAGGGTGTTTCGCTACATCCAAGGTACGAAGACTCATGGCATTGAGTTTCAAGCGAGCAGCGAGGACGGACTCCAAGGTTATTCGGATGCAGATTGGGCCGGTGACATCGAGTCTCGACGGAGTACAAGCGGCTACGCGTTCATGATGAACGGCGGATGCATCAGCTGGAGAAGCAAGAAGCAGCGGACAGTGGCGCTATCATCGACGGAGGCAGAGTACATGGCGTTGACGGAAGCGACACAGGAGGCAGTTTGGTGAAGAAGGTCGTCACAGAGGTTGTCTTGAGCGAGGGGAGGACTGCCGTAGCTTGAGGCGAGGAGGCCGAGGCGAGGGAAGTCACTTGAGGGGAAGAATGGAAATTCAGAAGTGATTGATTGATATGAGCTTACACTGTCTTCTCTACCTATCCTGCATCCAATCATTTGGTGCATCCAATCACCAACACTCTGTACTCGTCCAATCATCCTACTCGTCTAATCATCGGTGGCGTAAACATCCTGCCGTAATCATCGCGGGATCGTATTGGATCACCTGCAACAGCCCCTCTCAATGCGAACACGCTTGAACGCCAAGAGCCGTCGTTAAGTCCTTGTGACGAGGTCCGCCGAGTCCCTTGGTCAAGATGTCGGCCAGCATGGTCGTAGTCTCGCAGTACTCGACGATCACTTCACCGCGCTTGACTTCATCACGGATGTGGTGGTACTTGATGTCGATGTGCTTCGCGCGGCCATGGTTCACAGGGTTCTTCGTCATCTTGATGCACGACTGATTGTCTTCGAAAATCTTCAGATCGGGATGTCTTCGCCTGCAGCGTCGAGGATCTCACACAGAAGTTTGTGCACCCACTTGCCTTCTTGGATTGCCAGACTGAGTGCAATGTACTCGGCTTCACTCGTGGAAAGAGACACACTCGATTGCTTCTTGGATCCCCACGACACAGGCCCGCCAAGAACTTGAAACAGGTAGCCCGAAGTCGACTTGCGGTCACTGTGGTCACCAGCCCAGTCTGCATCCGAATAGCCACGAAAGTCGATTCCCTTGGCCGGCGAAAAACGGAGTCCGTGCGACTTGGTGCCCTGAAGGTAACGGAAGATGCGCTTGACTGCAATCCAGTGCTCGACTTGAGGGTTCTCCATGAAGCGCGAAACGTAACCAACTGCAAAAGCAATGTCCGGGCGAGTCGACGTCATCAAGTGCATGAGAGCACCGACAGCTTCACGGAACGGCGCATCCAACTTGGTCGAGACGTCACTGGCAACGAGCTTCATGCTGAGGTCGACTGGACTGGCAGCAGGTTTGCAGTTCTGCATGCCAAAGCGCTCCAGGATGTCGTTGATGTAGCGAGCTTGGGACAACGTGACGCTGCCATCTGCGTTGTCGACCACTTCGATGCCCAGAATGAAGGAACACTTGCCGCTGTCGGTCATCTCGAATCGTGCCTTGAGCTGTTTCTTGACTTCAGCAATCATCATCGAAGAGCTTCCGGTCACCAAAACATCGTCGACGTACACCAGCATCAGAACGCAGTCACCGTCGACAACCTTGATGTAGAGGCATGGATCGTAGCTCGAAACGCGAAATCCGATGGAGCGCACATATTCGTCGAAGGTCTCATTCCACACTCGAGAAGCTTGTTTGAGACCGTAGATCGCCTTGAGCAGTTCCACGCAGTCGTAGCCGTCATCAAGTTCCACGCCTTCTGGAATGCTGCAGAACACCTTCTCCTTCATCAAGCCGTACAGGAACGCCGTGACGACATCAAGTTGGTCGAGGGGCCAATTGAAGAACTTGGCCACAGCGATGATCATTCGCAGCGTGACGTACTTGACCACCGGCGAAAACGTCTCGGTGTAGTCAATCCCATACTTCTGCACAAATCCTTTCGCGACGAGTCGAGCCTTGTACTTCTCGATGGACCCGTCGGCTTTACGCTTGATCTTGAACACCCACTTGGTTCCGACTGCGCGTTGGTTGTTCGGTAATTTGGCTCCACGAAATACTCCACGAAGTCGCATCGACTTGAGTTCTGCTCGGATCGCCTTGCGCCAGTGGACTTGGTCTTCGCCGCTCACAGCATCTTGGAACGTCTTCGGCTCGGCGCTGTCACTCGTCTCCACTGCATTCGCACTCGCACGCCAGTACATCGGCTGAGTCGAGTCATCATCATCATCGTCTTCAGATTTGGCTTCTTGATGGTCGGAGTCCGGAGCGCTTGCTTCTTCTAATCCAGCACTGCGACGCGGTCGACGAACATGTTCACGATCCTCGGCGTTAGAACGAGCCTTGCGTTTCCCCGCCTGCTTGAACTCACGCGTTCCATGGTCGTTCGAAATCTCGAGGTCTTCAAGGATATCCGCAGCATCTTCGACATCTTCATCATCATCAACAACATTGGCGTCGTCGAAGGTCGATTCGTCGAAAGTGACATCGCGAGAAATCACTACCTGGCCCGCCTCGATGTCATAAACGCGATACGCCTTCGAACGCTCTTCATAGCCCATGAAAATTCCTTCGCGAGCCTTGGGGTCCCACTTGAGTCGCTTCTCCTTCGGCGTCAGGACGTAGGCCTTGCACCCGAAAACGCGCATATGCTTCACGTTGGGCTTCCTCTTGTACACAATCTCAAATGGCGTCTTCCCTGGGACCTTGGGTGACGGCAGTCGATTCTTGATGTAAATTGCCGTCATCGCCGCTTCCGCCCAAAACGTCTTGTCCAAACGTGCGAAGTGAAGCATGCTGCGACCGATAGTCACAATCGTCCGGTTGGCGCGTTCCGCAGTAGCATTCGTCTGATGCGCATATCGAACCGTCGGCTGGACTTCAATGCCATGATTGTCGTAAAAGCCTTGAGCGAGTTGGTCGCGAACTCCTTGGCACCGTCATGACGCACGAACTTGACCCTGGCATCGAATTGGCGCTCCACTTTAGCGATGAACTTGCGCAGACAGTCTTCACTCTCCGACTTGGCGCGCAAACAGAATCCCGTCATGCAGCCGCTGGCTTCGTCAGTGATCAGCAGTAGATACTTGCTGCCACCAAGCGACTCTTTCTCCATGGGGCCACAAAGGTCGAAGTGCAGGAACTCGAATGGCTTGTACTTGGGCTTGTCCGGGTTACTCGGAAAGGGTTTTTGGACCATCTTCCCTTGCTGACATCCGCGGCATCCACTTGAGTTCTTCGACGAGGTCGGCATTTTCGCGCCCGTCACCATGCCGCTCGAAACCATCTTCCGTAGCACGTCGTTCGGAGCATGACCCATCCGCGCATGAAGATCGACGCTGTTGATCGAGACCGTAGTCGTTGAATTGGCAGAACCCTTGGGTACCCGTAGCCAGTAGAGTCCGTCGATCAGGTCCGCGGAAGCAACGATCTTCCTCGACGACTTGCGCGCAATGTGCATCTCGGAGCCGTCAAACACCACCTTGAAGTCTCCACCTCGGTTGATCTGAGGCACAGACAGCAGGTTCTTGTTCATACTCGGCACGTAGAGAGCATCTTCGATTCGGACGTCACGCACACTCCGGTTGGGCAGAATCACTTGTTGCACAACGGTACCAACTCCCAAAATCTTGGCCGTTTGACCGTTGGCAACTGTGAGTTCGCCTTCGTCGCGCAAGTTGATGTCGATGAACTTGGACTTGTCGTTGCAGATGTGGTGGGTTGCACCACTGTCGATCGCCCATGAGCCTTGAAACTTCTTGCCCGACGACACTCCACACGCTGTCGACATGGAGACCGCAAACGCGATGTAGTCGTCATCGTCGTCGCGCCACTCAACGTTGCTGGCACCGCGACCACCTCGGCCGCGTCGTGCTCCTCGATTTTCTTCTTCTGCTTGGTCCAGCACTTGTCGATCAGGTGCCCCAATTTTCCGCAGTAGTCACACCGGCGAGTTTGACGCTCGGCGTTGAAGGCCTTCGCTGCTTCCTCGATTTTCACCGCCGCAGTCTTCTCGCCTTGTCGCTTGATATGCTCATTCGTGAGCACCTTCACCACATCTTGCGTCCGCAGCTCTGCATTGCTCATCTCCATGTTGAGCACGACGTTCTCGTAGCTCTTGGGCAGACTGCGCAGCAAGCAGATCGCCACATCCTCGTCCTCCATCTTGGCGCCAATACTGCTAAGCTTCGCGCTGATGTTGAGGACCTCGTTGCAATGGTGAAGGATGTTTCCGCCTTCTGCCATCTCCATGCTGAAGAGCTGACGCTTGAGATAGATGCGTCCAGCCTTCTGCGATCCACCGTAAAGGGTACGCAAGCGCGCCCACGCGACCCAGGCTTCCTCGTAGTCGTCGACCACATGATGGTAGTCCGCGTCCATGTGGAGGAGCATCAGACCGAAGGCGACGTTGCTCGACTTGACATACTCGTCCTTGGCCCTGGAGTCCGTGAACTTGGGCGTCGTCTCGCGGTTCACCACATTCCACACCGACTTGGTCAGGAACACGCCACGCATGTAACGGTTCCACGTGGCGTAGTTCTCGCCGTTGAACTTGTCGATGGAGATCTTGGTATCTTGGACAGATGACATCGTGCTTGGGCTCATAACCTGAAGAAGGTCGTCACAGAGGTTGTCTTGAGCGAGGGGAGGACTGCCGTAGCTTGAGGCGAGGAGGCCGAGGCGAGGGAAGTCACTTGAGGGGAAGAATGGAAATTCAGAAGTGATTGATTGATATGAGCTTACACTGTCTTCTCTACCTATCCTGCATCCAATCATTTGGTGCATCCAATCACCAACACTCTGTACTCGTCCAATCATCCTACTCGTCTAATCATCGGTGGCGTAAACATCCTGCCGTAATCATCGCGGGATCGTATTGGATCACCTGCAACATTTGGCTCAAGGCGTTCCTGTGCGAGATCGGCGAAATGAAGGACAAGTCGGCAGTCAAGATCTACGAGGACAACCAAGGCTCCATCGCGTTGGCTAAGAACCCGGAGTTCCACAAGCGCACCAAGCACATCGACATTCGCTACCACTTCGTGCGCGAGAAGGTTGAAGACGGCCAAGTGGTGTTGGAGTACTGCTCGACAAAGGACATGCTGGCGGACTTGATGACCAAGCCGATCACTGCCGTGCAGTTCGATATCCTTCGGAGCAAGCTCGGGATCCAAGGCGCCACTACGGCCGAGTCGAGTGGGAGTGTTGTCAAGAAGGCGCCTCGACCTGCCGCGGTGTACCGGTAGATACCGGTACGACCTTCACTCAGTGGCACCGCAAGCATTCCCGTGATTACGTGAAGCTGATTACGGGACAAGTGTTTACGCTACGGTCGTGCGTGGGTACAAGATTGTGGGTACAAGATGGGCGTCGACGTGGCAGTCGCTGATTGGCTGGGGTAGCTCAGTATCCAGTTAGGAATCCAGTAGTGGGTATCCAGGTAGGACATCCAGTAGGCTTAGAGGTAGCAGACAGTTTGCGAACTAAGGACCTAAATCAATCACTTTGCATTTTATCATCTAGTGCTCAAACGACCTTGACTTTTGTTCTCAGCAACAGTCTGAGCTGTCCTTGATGCGCTAGCTTTTGCGATCACATATCCAGTGAATAGATCGATCCAGATCAGCAACTCGGTGTTTCCTTTGTACGATCTTGGTAACGACGGTATGTGATCCATGCCGATAATCTGGAATGGGTACGTAGCTTGTAAGTTGCCGGGCGATTCCCCGTGGATCGTAGGTCGTCTTTTTCCTGTCTCGCAATCCATGCACTGACCCACATAGCGTTGCACACTCTGATATAATCCGCGCCAGTGGAAATGAGCTCTGATCTTGTGGTATGTCCGTCCAATACCTTGGTGACCACCTTCCAAACTTGTGTGATAGTGGTGCATAAGATCGCTTTGCAATGTTTCGGGCACCACAAGCTTAGCCATAAGATCGCGATCTTCGTCGGACCACTTGGTCGGCGGAAAATAGAACAGTAATCCTGACTCATCCGTCTCATAGCGATCTGCGATCTTAGAACAGCTTTTCGCTTCAGTCGAAGTAAGATCTTGTACGTCCCCTCGCAGGTAGGCCTTAAGATCGACGATCCATTTTTCCTCATTTTGCGCTCGACTAATACGCTCCATCCTCATTCTTTGCACAATCTCTTCTTGTAACACCTGAGGTCGACATTTCTTACGCGATCTTGTGACAGCAGCGATCTTGACTGTAGCTGCATCATTCTTAGCTATTAGCAACTCATCCAATCTATTGAGAGTCATAAGATCTTGGCGCTCCTCTTCCGTGACAATCACCACTCCACTTTCGCGACGTAATGCAGCACTCGCCAGACTATCTGCGCTTTGGTTCCAATCTCGCTTCATATGAAGGAACTCATGGTTGGGCCAAGATCGAAAACGTTCCAGTGCCTGCTGCCGTAACAACGTTAACCCCGGGGCTTTGCACTCGATCTCACCCTTCATTTGTCTGATCACCAAGTTAGAATCTCCACAGATAATCAGGCGTCCCCTGTCCATATCTGACAGGAGATCGAGGCACAGAAGCAGACCATGGTACTCAGCCTCATTTACCGTAAGATCGAGCTGATACTTCGATGCTGCTGAGATCACTGTCCATTCTGGTAGGCTCCACACTATTCCACTGTATGCTCCGCCACTTCGTTTCACACGTGCTGATCCATCAAAACTAACAACTAGTAATCTCTCGTCTGGCTCCACTGTTGGAGGTGGCATCGAGATCACTTGTCGCGGTTGTTTCCTGGGAGCGATCGAAATCAAGATCGAGTCCACTTCCTTGCGGGGCGTAATACTTGCCGCGATCACGCCTAAGATCTCGTCCTCTCCTCTGGTACATTTGACGATCTCAAGGGTCCAGCTTGATAGAAGTGCAGCCCATCGTCCTAACCGTCCTTGCAACCCGGATGAGTGAAGTAACCATGCCAATGTGGAGTGACGCGTCAATACTTTAATCGATCTTGTCACGAGTTGAGTGTAGCAGATGTCTAGTATCCTGAGCAGAGCCAACACTTCTTTGTCGACCATACCGTAGTTGATCTCATTCGGCTTGAGCGTGCGACTAGTGAAAGTTACTGGCTTGTACACCCCGTCGTGTTCTTGCATCAAGGCAGCTGAGATCGCCCACTTGCTGGCGTATACTACCACCACCGGTTGTCGATCCACATCAAAGTGTTGTAAGATCGGAGCATTCACGATCTTGTTCTTTAGTGTAGCGAACGCTGCCTTGGCTTCGATCCAACTACCATCCTCTTCTGCCACGACACCCTCATCGTCCCCAGTCGATTTTATCTTCCGAGCGATCTCGTAGAAATCCGCTTCACGTAGCTCGTACAGAACTGATGCGTAGATCGCGAAATCTTCAATAAATCGGCTGTAGTAGTTGAGACTCCCCAAGAATGATTGCATCGATCTTAGGTTGGTGGGGAACGGTAATTCTTGTAAAGCCGACAAATCCTTTGGATGTGTCTCCAAACCTCAGCTGATACACGATGTCCTAGATAGTCCACCTTTCGTTGACCCCAGAAGCTTTTGGCGACACTGATGGACAAGTTCCACTCGTCGCAGGCGTCTAACAGCTTTTCCACCTTCTCGCATAACGCGTCCCACGATCTTCCGGTTACCAGTATGTCGTCGATGTAAGATCGACGTCCCAACACTGACTCACTTCTCTCTAGATCAGGTTCTCCTGCCTCGAATACGTCCTTTCGGTCAGATCGATCTTGATCTTGGGTCACTTTCACGAATCCATATAGTGTATTGTCTAGGAGTCTCTGGTAGATCTGGGGAGCGTTTTTAAGTCCGAACGGCATTCGATTCCACTCAAACAATCCAAATGGAGTAATAAATGCCGAGATCGATCGGGCTCGGTCCGTCATGGGCACTACCCAGAAACCGCTAGCCATATCCAAAGAACAATACCAGAGAACTTTATCGAGATCATCCAGCAAATCATTGATCAGAGGCATGGGATATACCATGAGCCTTGTCAGACTATTAACCAGGCGGTAGTCGATACATAGTCGGATGTCGATCCCATTTTTCTTGATGATCACAACTATGGGTGACGCCCAAGGAGATGTCGAGTGTTGGATCATTCGAGCCGATAGTAGTCCCTTGATGAGTTGATGCAACTTTTCACGGAACTGTATCGCCACTTTGCGACAACGTTGAGCGACTGGCTTTGCATTTCCCACATCTATGTCACATATCACTCCCTTCAAAAGTCAAGGTCGTTTGAGCACTAGATGATAAAATGCAAAGTGATTGATTTAGGTCCTTAGTTCGCAAACTGTCTGCTACCTCTAAGCCTACTGGATGTCCTACCTGGATACCCACTACTGGATTCCTAACTGGATACTGAGTTACCCCAGCCAATCAGCGACTGCCACGTCGACGCCCATCTTGTACCCACAATCTTGTACCCACGCACGACCGTAGCGTAAACACTTGTCCCGTAATCAGCTTCACGTAATCACGGGAATGCTTGCGGTGCCACTGAGTGAAGGTCGTACCGGTATCTACCGGTACACCGCGGCAGGTCGAGGCGCCTTCTTGACAACACTCCCACTCGACTCGGCCGTAGTGGCGCCTTGGATCCCGAGCTTGCTCCGAAGGATATCGAACTGCACGGCAGTGATCGGCTTGGTCATCAAGTCCGCCAGCATGTCCTTTGTCGAGCAGTACTCCAACACCACTTGGCCGTCTTCAACCTTCTCGCGCACGAAGTGGTAGCGAATGTCGATGTGCTTGGTGCGCTTGTGGAACTCCGGGTTCTTGGCCAACGCGATGGAACCTTGGTTGTCCTCGTAGATCTTGACTGCCGACTTGTCCTTCATTTCGCCGATCTCGCACAGGAACGCCTTGAGCCAAATTGCCTCCTGTGTCGCTTCCGTCAACGCCATGTACTCTGCCTCCGTCGATGATAGCGCCACTGTCCGCTGCTTCTTGCTTCTCCAGCTGATGCATCCGCCGTTCATCATGAACGCGTAGCCACTTGTACTCCGTCGAGACTCGATGTCGCCGGCCCAATCTGCATCCGAATAGCCTTGGAGTCCGTCCTCGCTGCTCGCTTGAAACTCGATGCCATGAGTCTTCGTGCCTTGGATGTAGCGAAACACCCTCTTGAGCGCTTGCCAGTGTGTCGGACACGGATCCGCGGCAAACTGGCTGAGAACTCCCACTGCGGCTGCAAGGTCTGGTCGAGTCCCCACCATGAGATACATCAGGCAGCCGACTGCATTCCGGTACGGCACCTTCGTCATGGATTCTTCGTGCTTACAACCCCCTTCGCACATGGCCTTTGTCAGCTTGAGTCCTGGATCTTGTGGTGTCTTGACAGGGTTGCTCTTCTCCATGCTGAACTTCTCCAGGATGTCCTTCGCAAACTTGGTCTGCCGCACCGACACCTTTCCAGCCGTAAGATCTTGATCAATTTCCATGCCGAGGAAGTACTTGAGCTGACCCATGTCCGTCATCTCGAATCGCTTGCTGAGTGCCTCCTTGGTCGACTTGAGTAGCTCGTCGTTGTTGCTTGCTAGGATCAAGTCGTCCACGTACAGCGCCACGAAGATCATGTCTTCGTCGTCACGCTTCACGTAGATGCAGTGATCCGCTTCGCACTTCTTGAACCCCAGCTCCAGCATGAACTTGTCGATGGTCTGGTTCCACATCCGCGGTGACTGCTTGAGACCATACAGCGAACGCTTGAGCTTGCACACGAAATCCGGGTGCACCTCGTCAATAAGCCGTCCGGCTGCACCATGTAGATGTCTTCGTCCAGCCACCCGTTCAGGAACGCCGTCTTGACATCCATCTGGTGCACCGTGAGGTTGTACTTGGCTGCCAGGCTGAGCAGGATCCTGATTGACGTGAACTTGGCCACCGGCGCGAAGGTCTCTTCATAGTCGATGCCGTACTTCTGCAAAAATCCCTTGGCCACCAGTCGTGCCTTGAACCGCTCGATCTCTCCAGCCTGGTTTTCCTTGATCCGATCTGCAGCTGATTGCCTTGCGTCCCTTGGGCAACGGCACCAGCACCCACGTCTCATTCTTGCGAAGAGAGTTGATTTCCGAATCGCACGCTTCCTTCCACTTGGCCGCGTTGCTGGATTCCATCGCCGACACGAACGTAGTCGGCATTTCTCCCACTGAATCCACAACGAAGGCCGCATCGAAGCCTTCTTCATTTGCGATGGCTGACAGCTCATCCAGCGTTTGTGGCCGACTATGCCGCTTAGACCTTGGGATCTCCACCGCTTCCTCTAACGACCGGGTCCGCTGGTGTCGCTTGCTGCCGGGCTCAACATATTCTTCCCGCGCAGCTTCTTCTTCCTTGGTTTCTTCTGGTTCAGACGATTCTTCTTGGTCTGTGGCATCTTCATCGCGAAGGTCCACGACCACATCTTCACCAGAGTTGCGTCTCCCACCGTCGAAGACGTCTTCCATGAACTGCGCATCGCGGCTCACTAGCACACGACCGCTCTTGATCTCTTCAAACCGATACGCTTTCTCGTGCTCCGAGTACCCGAGAAACCGACAACGCACCGACCGAGCGTCGAACTTGGTGCGTTTCTCCTTCGGGACCGTCACATACGCATGGCAACCGAACACCTTAAGGTTGGATAGTAGCGGTTTCTTACCCGTCCAAACTTGGTGCGGAGACTTGCCGTGGCTGGTAGCGCGTGTCGGACAGCGATTCCGAAGAAACGTCGCTGTCATCACCGCTTCACCCCAATATGACTTCGACAGTCCGGCATGCTCCAACATGCAGCGCGCACATTCCACCAACGTCCGGTTCATCCGTTCCGCCACTCCATTCAGTTGAGGCGTATACGGAGGTGTGAACTTCTGCACAATCCCACGCTCTCGGCAGAACTTGGCCATCTCACGAGACTTGTACTCGCCACCATTGTCACTGCGAAGTTGCTTCACGCGGAGGGTTCTTACGCGACCACCTGTCTGAGTTTCGGCGAACGCCACGAACTCAGCAAATTTGGCAGCCACCTCCGACTTGTTTCGCAACAAGTATACCACACAGAAGTGCGAGTACTCGTCGATGAACGTGACGAAGTACTGCTTGCCACTGAACGTCGATGTCTTCATGGGACCGCAGACATCACTGTGGATGACTTCCAACAGTTTCTTGGCGTGGTTCGGTGACTTGGGCATGTAACTCACCCGTGTTTGCTTGCCAAGTGCACACCCATCACACAACTCCCACTGCTTTACAGCCGTCATGTTGATGCCAACCCCATAACCCTTCTTTACGATGGCGTCTAGACCGCCATGACCAATGTGACCAAGTCGAAGGTGCCAGAGGTACGACGTGGTGTCCCCTTTGCGATCCTTCGAACTCGACACATTGGCCTCGTCAGGCATGATCGGAGTCATGCACAGCTTGAACAGTCCCTTGCCTTCACGCGCTCCGAGCTGCCACTTGATCTTCTTCGTCTCGACGAAGCACCCGTCGCGCTCGAACGTCACGGGTCCAACATCCTTGGTGAACCTCCCAACCGAAAACAGGTTGCGCGACAACTTGGGGATGTGCCACACCTTCGTGAGCACACCCTTCTTGATCCCGCGTGGAGTCTTCATCGACATGACAATGTCGCCACTGCCGACCGCTTGAACCACTCCGTCGTCCGCGAGATGCACGTCCACCGGAGTCATCTTCTTGTAGTTCTTCATGTACTCTTTCGAGTACGTCATGTGCTGCGTCGCACCCGAGTCGACCAGCCAAACTTCACTCGACTTGGAGGTCCCACCACCAACCGAGAACAAGTAGTCGCCGCAGTCTTCATCATTATCGGCGACGTTCGCTCGTTGCGGCCTCTGCCGCTCCGCGTTCTCGCGGATCCGTACAGGACACTTGGCGATCCAATGTCCTTGTTCACCACAGTAGTGGCAGGCACTAGTCTTCTGCACCTGCCGTCCCTTGCTCTTTCCGTTGCCACTCGTCATGAACGCTTGACCGTGCGCGGTTCCTTCAGTACCGCCACCTTGTTCCTTGCGCTTCAAGTCTTCATGCAGCAGTCGAGACGTCACGAGTTCCCATGTCAGCGAGTCGGCTCTCGACTCCAATGCCGTGATAAGGAACTGGTACGACTCGCTCAGACTTGCCAGAAGCGTGATCACCAAGTCGTCCTCACTGACCGGAGCGCCCACCGCGTCGAGCTGTTCCGCCAGCGTCTTGACCTTGTTATGTGCTCCAGCACATCATCACCTTCGCCCATCATCGTCGTGAAGAAACGTCGACGAAGGAAGAGCTTGTTGGCCAAACTCTTCTTCTCGAAGTGTCCTTCCATTCTTGACCATGCATCATACGCATCCTTGGCCGACCGAACCAGCGGCAACTGCGAATCTTCCATCGCGAGACAGATGATCGCCAGCGCCTTGCGAGACTTCCTCTTGAACGTCGATTGGTCCAGCGCAGTGGTGCAGTGCTCCAGCTTGATCTCTCCACTTGTCACTTCCCACAGGTCGCGCTCCTCGAGCACCATGCGCATCTTGAACTTCCACGTGTGGAAGTTGGTTCCGTCGAACTTGTTGATGCGGGAGGTCGTCGTCGAGGCAGTGTCCATGGCGAAGGCGTAGTCGGAGTCTTGGGCAGGGAATACGGGGCTTGGGCTCATAACCAAAACTCAAGGTCGTTTGAGCACTAGATGATAAAATGCAAAGTGATTGATTTAGGTCCTTAGTTCGCAAACTGTCTGCTACCTCTAAGCCTACTGGATGTCCTACCTGGATACCCACTACTGGATTCCTAACTGGATACTGAGTTACCCCAGCCAATCAGCGACTGCCACGTCGACGCCCATCTTGTACCCACAATCTTGTACCCACGCACGACCGTAGCGTAAACACTTGTCCCGTAATCAGCTTCACGTAATCACGGGAATGCTTGCGGTGCCACTGAGTGAAGGTCGTACCGGTATCTACCGGTACACCGCGGCAGGTCGAGGCGCCTTCTTGACAACACCTTCGCCGCTGGTGGTAAGGCATTGCCCTTTCCGATAAGGAGGTGCTTCCGTTTCCAGATAATCTGCACAAGACGCTCGATCTCCTCCTGGGTGTTGATATTGATATCACCTATTTGAAGATCCTCGATCTTGACTTCTTCCGTGGTCGCGGTTACTTCTGGTAACACAGCCATTTGATCTTCCACATCTTCTGCGAATAAGCTTCCCCCTTCCTTGATACAAACTTCATCATCCATCGTAGGATCGCCTATGTCTGCCGCGACCTTGGTGCGAAGATCATTACTGTTAGCAGGGCCGATCTTGCCTTGGTCAGATGTACATTTGATTGACGGTGGGCTTGCGTCCCCGTCACCTGCGATCTTGACATTGTGGATGGCTTTTACCGGCCGTGGTAAGATCGCAGTTGGTGTTACGTACTCGGGACGCTCCACCATTGGTTCGGTGATCTGCTCGTTGGTACCCGCTTCGCTGATCTCATCCATAGTTGCCTGATATGCGAGATTTTGCCATTCGGCATTGTGGTGTAGCGGGATCAGCAAAATCTACGAGATCGCTAGATCCAACTTCCCACCAATGCCCGGACACCGACTAACGAAGGGGGTCCTCCGATGATCCGTGATCTGCTGAACTTGCTCACCTTGTGTACCCGTCGGTTGGGCTGGATCTTCCTCTCTTGGTGACTGCTAAGTTGCTCGATCGGTGTTAGTTGAACGTCTTGGCGTGACGTTGGGGTCGTAGAGTAGCGTGGAAGTCTTCACACCACTCGCCAGTAGTAGATCCGGAGTCTAAGCGATTAGATCGAGCTTAGATCCGGCGGCCTAGATCTGGATCCGGCCTTGTAGTAATTCCTTTCGTGTAGATTTCCCTTTACGCGGGGTCCTTTGATTGCTTGGCGCTTCCTATAGCGCGATCTTGATCGTTGAGAAACCGAAGATCTACCGGCTAAGCAATTAATACCGGGATCTTGGATCTGCACTTAGGGTAAGATACTAGGAGGTTGGATCTAGCCAATATATTATCTAGATATTATCAACCACCCTAGATCTATACACCTAAATCGCTATTAATACCGTAGGGCCAATGTAGTTCCCGTTTCCAGGCGCGTAGCGAAGCACTTGTGTCGTACGATGCAAATTCGGTTCTGATTTAATGTTAAGACCTATCCCATCCTGTATCCTATCCTTAACGACACATCGACTGATTACGCTATCCTGATCCTTGTCCTTTCTTGTCCTCACCATCCTGGCAGTCGACATCTTTGCAGATCACCCTGGATCTGAACCATAAACATTAGATCACTAGTCGCAATGTTGTGATCTGGCCTTCTCCTCTCCAATATCGTAATCATCCACCGTAATGTCCAGATCACACGTCTCCCGAGTCAGATCATGCCTTAATAAGGCTAGATCACGCTGATCCAATTCAGATCGACTAGATCTCCTTGATCTTTGATCTAGGGTTTCCATGCATGATCCGGGGCAATACTTCGTGATAATCATAATTATAACATATCCGAGCTTATTCCATGCCGTTAATCCCCCAATCATCGTTCATCTTTGCCATAATATCCCTAGATCCCGGATCCCTCGGATCCGCCTATGGATCTAGGTTCATGAGCCTTGATCCACATTCCCCGAATAGACCCACATATGTGAACCGATCTGGTCTTCACGGATATAGATTATAGCCTAGATCTGGACATCTAGGCTTAGATCACCAGTTTCCACAGATATATAGACATACTGTTGCACCCATATTACAATCATGCAAGTCCCACATCATCCATATCCATACGAGATCTCCCAGCCTTCGGATCTGGGTACATGTATAGATCGTATGTCCATACATCTATCACGTCCCATCCAAGGTGTCACTAATCTCCATCAATCTTATCCATCAACTGGATCCACCACCGGATCCACCCACATCAGCTCGTCATCTACTCCAATCACATCACGTCAGGTCCGATCACGTCCAAATCGGATCTTTCCTGGATATTCCAATGCCAAATCTTTCAAATCCACTTCACCACAGCCGCCTCCTGGTCGTCAGTTGTAGTTGCACAACAACTTCACTGCGTCCATTCTTCAAATCACCTCGTCCAACTCAAGCTTCTCCACTTCTTCCACTCTGCTCGTAATGTCGGATCACGATCGCGACGGATCACAACATGGATCTGGCCGCCACGATCCTCCTTCTCCTCGATCCGAGATCAGTGGGCCCACTGGGGGTTCACCTGAAGATCTGCGTCGATCTGTGGTCGCCTTGCGTCGTCGAGTGTTGCGTTTGAGCGACGATCTACGGCTGGCCACCCGCCGGGCCGATGAGGCCGTGGATCGCAATCGTGAGCATGTTTGCTCTCTCGAGTCGCTCGAGATGATGTGTGCTACCCAAGGTCGGGAGATCGGGCATTATCGGGCTGAAGTTCATCGCCTCCGAGAGGAGCGTGATGCCCTCCAATCCTCCCTGGAATCCGATCGCATTATCGGTTTGGAGCCGCCTCAGCCTGCACCCGAGATCTCGGCCCTGGAAGCCCAGATCGCCGATCTCAACCGAGATCTCGATCGTCGGTCCGACGAGATCCACCAACTGGAAGCCCACATCGATGATCTGGGCCAAGATCGAGGCCGTCTGGAGTCCACAATCCGTCATCTCACGTCCGAGATGACACAAGCCGGCGGAGAGATCTTGGATCTCCAGCAGATCAATCACGATCTGGATCGGAGCCGGGAGGATGCGGAATCTGCATTGTCCGCGACCGAGGAGAGTTTGCGCCGGACTCGATCAGAGCTGGATCGGGTCGAGGCAGAGCTGCTCTTATCTCGCTCCGATCGCGTGGATCGCGGATCTTCGGGTCCTGATCCGCAGTCCCCACAGGCGAATCTTCCATCCGGGGGCCCCACCCAAGCCGATCTTGATCAGATCACCCGAGAGCGCGACTCTCTACAAGATCAGATCCGTGCGCGGGATGCCGAGATCTTATCAGCGCAGCGGACGTTGGGGTTATTGCAGTCGGATCTGGCAGCCCATCGGGCCAGATCGGCTTCAGATATGACCCAGCTGCGGACGCTGGAGGGTGATTTGACCCGCGCGCGCCATGATGTCGAAGTGGCCCAGAAGGCCTATGCCGATCGGGAACGTACCATCACTGAGAATCAGGCTCAGATCCGTACGCTCTCTCGAGATCTGGGCAAAGTGGTCCGTGAACGGGATGCCCTCCGTCACGAATATACTGCTGCCTTCCAACGCCTCACATCCATCTCGGCCACAATCGGGGCGCCTCCTCCTCAGACCCAATTGCGTCTGGATCCTGGATCCGACACGGATCAGCCCGCGGGAGGGATCCCACGCTCTCCTTCCGCGGAGACTTCGGGCAGTGAGGATCAGGGTGCTGATGCCTCCAAATCAAAGCGATCTCGCAGCAGATCCAACTCGCCTTCCCCTTCGCGGCCTCAGAAGAAGCGATCCGTTCCTCTCGAGGCGGAGGATGAGTCCATGGATGAAGAGGACGAATCCGAGTTTGATCTGGGTGGAGGATCTACCGGAGGAAGATCGCCTTCCCCAGATCAAGCCTCAACTCCGCCCTCCAAAGGTGCTGGACCTAGTCGATCATCAGGCGAGGTGATCGAGGTTGGATCTGGATCCGATGAGGCAGAGGAGGATGGGGAGGAGGAGGACGCCGAAGTGGCCGATGACCTCTATGAGGCTCAAACTTTGATGGCCATTTCCCAGTCCAGATCTGAGGCTCGCCGTCGAGATCATGCGTCTCCCCAACGCCGATCTGCAGCCGGATCCGGCGGATCTCCGGTGGATCCGATAATTCGAACTCTGATGCTGGATCCGGAGACCAGGGCAGCGGATCCGGCCCCACAGGCGGATCTGGTCCGGCCAATCCGCCCCCTGGACGTCGGCCTCCTCGGATCACCTTCGTCCCTCAGGTTCCATTCCCTGAGGGTCGGTGTATCCCCGGTCGGCGGATTGTCCGAGTCATGGCCGCCGCCGACCTAGATCCGTGGATCGAGTCCCGGTTGGCAAATCAAACCTTGATCGCCATGACCGTGAACTTCCTGTTCCCGATCTTACCATTTCGCCCCGACTGGATCTTCCCTCACCGGCCGACGATCTTCACCTCTCCGACTGCTCCTGCGTTCTGTGGTCATCTGATCACGGAGGCCAATGTTAAGGCCTTGCAAGCGGCGGAGCCATGGCGGGTGATCCGAAACACCCTGCCCCCGATCTCCTTTGAGGCCGACATCGGCGGTCGACTTGGGATCTTCATTCGTCAATATCGGGATTTCGAGGCTTCGGAGCTGATCGCGTATTGGGAGTCGACCCACAAGTTTCCGATCACCGCCTCCATGATCGCGCAGTCGCCGTGGCTGGGATCCTTCGCCAAGCAGCGCAACAACCGCAGATCACACGCTGGTAATCGATGGAAGCGCATGTTGCTCACATTGATCCAAGCCATGATCGAGGGATGGTGTGATCTGGATCTACTCCTAGATCCGTTCTTCCTCCACTTCCCCAAGCGGACTGATGAGGTGGCTTGGTATCCCGGGATCGAGGCTCGGCGTGCGAATCTCGCCGATCCGCAGCTCAACCGCCGGGAGCCGACTGATTTGCTGGAGGCGTTGGCAGAGGCGGACACAGCAGATCCCTGGCGCAACCACTATCGGGATCACACTGCGGATCACCCTGCGCGCCATCTCCCTCGCCTGGATCGCAAGTTCTTCGGTCTTCAAGTGGCACAACCACCAACCAGTAGCTAGATCGTAGTGATTAGCTCTTCGTGCGTGATCTATATCTTTTCATAACATCCTTCAATATATATCCGATGATCTTGACTTGGTTGCTTTCCATCCACCTTGATCCGCCTTCATAGAGTCATGACCGACCCTGATCCACCAGGATCTCTGGATCTCGAGACTTGATCTTTCATTGTCATCGCATTCCACATATATATATGCATACCCCTTCCACCGATCTACATCCTTCATGTAGATCCTTCAACCGATTTCACCACGACAACAACCAGCTTGTTGTCGTTGATTGCGACCTCACGATTCCTCGTGAGATTGCATCACACCGAATCGATTATGATTCGTGCGATCTCGCAGAAACTCATGCAGCAGAGCGCCACAGTTGAGATCTGCTTCATCCACCCAAGTAGGATCATCATATCCGCGCCAATGTACGAGGAATTCTCGGTAGATCCGTCCATATCTCGTTCTTCTCCCTGATCTCATATCTGTGATCTTCTCCACTTCATACTCATCGGGATCGCGATCTTGGATCCAGCTATCCCCTGGTAATAGATCTTCATCAAAATCCAGACGATCTTGACTTCCCACATTGAGTCGCATTAGTGGTCGATCTGGATATTCTTTCACTAGCTTCAACTTGTTCACATGTACCATAGGGAAAATGTGATATCCGGATCCGGCGATCTCCAATTTCACCGCATGTTCTCCAACTTTCTCTATAATCCGGAATGGTCCATGCCACAAGTGTGCCAACTTCTTAGCGTATCCCTCTTTCACGCGATCGAGATATAACCACACTCGAGATCCGACCTCGATCTGATGCGGGCGGATCTCCTGGTTGTGTAGATCCGCTCGATCTGAGATCGCCTCTCGCAGTCGTTGATTAACCTGTTCTCGAACCTGTTGATAATAACGCTGGATCTGATACCTCCACCGTCGTGGATCCCGATCATGTCTTCGCGTACTTCCCACCGGGATCACCGCTTCCAAAGTGGATCTAGGATCCCACCCATGTACCATATAGAAAGGTGTTTCTCCTCGGATCCGATCATGCGCGGTGTTGATCGCGAAGGTAATCCTCTCGGCATACTCGTCCCAATCTCGTTGATCCAGATCCTGCACATACATCTTAATCGCCCGAGTTGTGGTTTGGACCATGCGTTCTGCAGATCCGTTAGCTTGGGGGCGATATGCCATTGTGGCACGTTGACGTTGACCCAAGATCTTATTAAACGCTCGGAAAAAATCGGACATAAATCCTGGTTCACGATCATGCCTAATCGCTTCGCTGGCCCCAAATCGTCGGAAGACACATTCTTCGTATGATTCGGCGACAGTCTGAGCAGTCCTTGATGAGCTGGCTTTCGCGATCACATATCCAGTGAATAGATCTTCAAAGATCAATAATTCTGTATTCCCTTTGTGCGATCTGGGTAGCGACGGGATGTGATCCATAGCTATGATCTGGAAAGGATACGTTGCCTGAAGGTTACCTGGCGACTCTCCTTGGATCCGAGGTTTACTTTTGCCAGTCTCACAATCCACACACTCACCCACGTATCTTTGGACACTCTTATACAGACCTCTCCAATGGAAGTGATCCCGGATCCGCTGATAAGTTCGGCCGATCCCTTGATGTCCACCTTCTAGGCTCACATGGTAGTGATGTAGTATGTCCTGATGTAGGGTTTCCGGGATCACTAGTCGCATCAGCTTATCTCGATCTGCATCCGTCGGTCTCGTGGAGGGACAGTAGAACAGTAGATCATGGTGATCCAAATCATAATCGGCTGCTAGATTAGCATATGATTTGGCTTCTTGCTGAGTCAGATCTTGTAGATCTCCATTCAGATACTTCTTCAATCCCGAGATCCACGCCTCCTCGTCTTGGGCTTGTCGGATCCGATCGATCCTGAGATCTCGAACTATTTCCTCCCGTAATGATCGCGGATCCGAGATCGTCCGCGTCGTAGATCGCGAGCCTGATCGAGTCACTACCGCCGTGATCTGGGCTGCTTGATCCGTCCTCTTGACTACCAATACCTCATCCAATCGGTTCAACGTGATCAGATCCTGCTTATCCTCATCCGACTCGATCTTCACTCCACCTTGTCGCTGTAGCGCTGCACTAGCCAAACTGTCCGCACTGCCGTTCCAATCTCGTTTCACATGCACAAGTTCGTGATCTGGCCAGTCCCTCAGACGATCTAAAACCCTTTGCTTGAGTAAGGTCAGACCGGGTGCCTTACACTCGATCTCACCCCTGACTTGTCGGATCACCAGATTAGAGTCGCCGCAGAACACCACTCGTTTGTGATCCACTGTACTCAACAGATCCAGACATAGTAACAACCCATGATATTCAGCTTCATTGACGGTAAGATCTTCCGCATAGGCCGATCTGGCCTGGATCACCGTCCATTCAGGCAACTTCCACAAGATCGCACTGTATGCGCCACCTCCACGCTTCACGCGGGCTGATCCATCGAAACTGACAACATACAGCTCCTCATCCGCTTGGATCACAGGGATCGGAGCTTGGATCTTCCGTCGTGGCTCTTTCTTGGGCGAGATCTGGATCAACGCTTCATCCACCATGGATCTGGGCGTGATACTAGCCGCAATCACCCCTAGGATCTCTTCTTCTCCTTTGACACACTTCACAATCTCTAATGTCCACGGTGATAGCAGTGACGCCCATTGGCCTAATCGCCCTTGTAATCCGGTCGATCTAAATAACCAGGCCAACGTGGAGTATCTAGTCAGCACCCGGATCCGGCGTCCCACCAGCATGTTATATCCGAGATCCAGGATCCGTAGCAGCGCCAACACCTCCTTCTCCACTGGGCTATAATTCAACTCGTTCGACTTCAACGTTCGGCTCACGAAGGTGACCGGATAGTAGATCTGGTCATACTCTTGCACGAGGGCTGCCGAGATCGCCCAATCACTTGCATATACGATCACCACCGCCTCTCGACCCGGATCAAAATGACGTAGGATCGGAGTAGACGCGATCTTCGATTTGAGTGTCTCGAAGGCCCGATGAGCACGAATCCATCGTGGATCAGCCTGGTCTCCATCTAGACTTCCTGGATCCGACGGTTCCGCAGGCTTTAATGCCAGATCTGATCCTAGATCTTCCTTCAGATCCCGTTGATCCAACTCCTTATATTCCATACTTCGCTTGATCTGGATCCGCACATCATCCTTGGACATCGCGGCGAAATCGACCTCTCTCAATTCGTACAGCACGGCCGCGTAGATAGCATAGTCTTCGATAAATCGACTGTAATAATTCAAGCTGCCCAGAAAAGATTGCATCGATCTCAGCGATCCAGGAAATGCTAGATCCGTTAATGCCTCTAGATCCTTGGGATTCGCCTCCAGTCCATCTTTCGAAACGCGATGGCCCAGATATTCCACTTTATTCATACCCCAGAAACTCTTCACCACACTGATCGACAGATTCCACTTATCGCACGCCTCCAGTAGGGCGTCCACTCGATCACATAGCTGATCCCAACTATCCGCTGGTATAAGGATGTCATCGATATACGATCTGCGTCCGATCACTGATGGCTTATCCGGATCATCGGCTTCTCCCACTTCAAACACATCTGTAGATCTTGGATCCGATCCAGGAGGAGGGATCCGAGTGAATCCATATAGGGCGTTGTCGATCAGACGTTGGTAGATCTGCGGTGCATTCTTCAAGCCGAACGGCATACGATTCCATTCGAATAGCCCAAATGGGGTAATGAAAGCCGAGATCGCTCGAGCTCGATCTGTCATAGTCACCACCCAGAATCCACTGGCCATATCCAAGGAGCAATACCACAGGACTTTATCCAGATCTTCTAGAAGATCGTTGATCAGGGGCATAGGGTAGACCATCAGTTGAGTAAGACTATTGACCAGACGGTAATCAATACACAGCCTGATATCTACCCCATTCTTCTTCACGATCACCACGATCGGTGAGGCCCAGGGTGATCTGGAATAGCTGATCATCTTAGCTGATAATAACCCTTTGATCAGCTCTGATAACTTCTCGCGGAATCGAGGTGCGATCTTCCTCACTCGTTGGGCGATTGGCTTAGCGTCTCCCACATCGATATCACACACCACACCCCTTGCGGCCGGTGGTAGAGCATTTCCCTTTCCGATGAGAAGATGTCGATATTTCCAGATCCTCTGACGTAATCGTTCGATCTCCGCCGTAGTCTGGATCCCCGGATCTCCAACTTGGATATCCTCAATCTTCACCTCATCCGTGGTGGGGTTGATCTCTGGAAGGATCGCCATCTCTTGATCTACATCTTCCGCATACAGATCATTACCTTCATGGTAATGTACTTCCGGATCCGGCTCTTGATCTGGGGAATTTTTTCGATCTTCTGGGACGCCTCCTGTATCGGGGTAGATAACTGTCCGGGTGGATCTCTTTCAGCTGATCCTCCAGTCACTGGATCCAAATCATCCGCCTTTACCTGATCCATATTTTGGTTTATCACCTCGGTCTCTACTGGTTGGATCGGAGTTCGATCCTGCGGATCTGTCCCTGCTGATGTTTGATCTTCGGTCGTCAACACTGGTTTTACCTGTATCTGCGAGATCTCGGGTCGTTTCAGGATACCACGAGGTACTGGGTAGGAGGGTCGATCCACCATCGGCTCTGCAGATTCCATCAAGATCTCATCATGCTCGGATCTTCCTTCCACCGTGGCTTCCAAAGCCAGATTTTGCCATTCCATATACCGACGTGACCCCACCGAGACAAATCCTGGCATCCGGGGAATGTGATCACCCGATAGCCAGATCCCAACTCTCACATCTTCTTGCAATATGATCGCCTTATCGCTCACGTTGGTGATCTGCAGATACCGTCTCTTCCCGAGGCCTTTTACCACCGTGGGCACCCAACGATCTCCCCGGGTAACCCAGAACTTCTCGTGATCTGACATCCGGAGATGTAACCGAAGTTCCACTGATTGTCCGATCTCGATCTGGATATGTTCTCCTACAGTTACCAGCCTGGCCTTGTCGCTGTAAAGCTGCCGACGCCCACTAAGCTGGATCCGCACCTCATCAGGTAAACTTATAGATCCATAGGCCAGATCCAATCGGATCCCCGCCGGTACCATGAAATCCATACCCAGGATGGCATCTTGACCTGCTAGATCTCCAACCCAAATATCGAAAAAGTAAACCAGCGATCCAGCCATAGTGATCTTGATCCGGGTTCTTCCTTCTGTCCTGTAAACACTTTCGCCAATCCCAACGCAATCTTGGATCTGGCTCGTATCGATATAGCACCCAACCTTACGAGCAAAGGCCGTATCCACTATGGATACTTCGGCGCCTGTATCTAAGAGCAAGATCCCTCTCTCATTGTTGATCTTACCAGCGATCTTGGCTTGTCGGAACCATTTTCCCGGGGCATAGTGTTTCCAATATCCCCGAGATTCTCCTGGCAAGAGATCCATAACTTCGGATCTTCGGATCTCCTTGATCTGACTTGGCTTTTGGATCACTGGTATATCCTCCTGATCTGTGGGCTGGAACCACAGATCTGGATCCCGTTGCTTCCAATAACCCCTTATCTCTCCTGGGTGGAGATCCACCATCATGGTCACTTCGGATCTGGAGTAATCATCCGCCTGGCGGACACTGAGATTGCGACAGCACGGTTTCCATTCAGATCACATGTATTACCGCGTAGATCTGGGATCTTGTTACCCTGATCTACCGATCTCTTGTTCACAAATGCATAGATGCAATATCTAGAGCGCTCGGCTCGTACCGGATTCCAACCCGGCGAGCGTCCTAGTTTAACATCTTCTCTGCAGATTCCGGAAGCATACCTGCATGTTTGGCTGGGTTGAACCATTGGCGGATCTGGTTGTAGAACTCTTCCATAGGACATTTTCCCATATCATGTAATTCCCCGCACCCCCGGCACACAAAGAGGCAGTGATCTGCCGGATGTCCTCGCTTGCCACACTTATGACAAGTAAGGCGTCTCCAGCATCCTAGATCTGAATGCTTCTTGGATCCACAGTGCGAGCAACGGTTCCGATCGGATCCGCCGCTCTGGATCCGGGATCTATGATCCGGTGGGGTTTGATCTGTCGACTTGTGGGTGATTGGTACTTGCTCGACCTTCTCCATACCAGATTCCACTTTTGGAGTGACATCCTGCTCAGCTGCCAGGTAGATCCGCCGATGATTGTCTCCGTCCGAGTCAGATCCATCCGATCCGTCGGATCCGGACTCAGATTCAGACTCCATGGCCGGATCTGCACCGCGCGGACATGTTTCGTCGTAGCTGCAGGTGCTGGATTAGTTGCCTTCTGCCGGTACTTGCTAGATCCGAACGCGGCTTTCTTCTGTCTGCTCTTCGCGCGTTCACGGGCTCGTAACACTTCTTCTAGATCATCCGCGTCGGATAGTCGTAGCAGAGTCAGCCTGTCAGCTAGATCTTGATCTTCCAAAGTTTCGATGTAGTGATCCACATGTTCACGTCGATCCTTCGCATTACCATCCTTGATCTTCAACTTTGCGCGTAATCCGGCGACATTAAGGCGGTAAAGATAATCGAGGGGAGATTCTTCTGGTCGACGTCGAGCGTGATAGTATTGTCTAGCCACTGATACCCCCAATCCGCAGTACTGGATTTGGAAAGCTCTAAGCAGATCCGACCATTTATTACGGGTGGATCTGCTTAGTTGCCGATACCAATTCTTGGCGGATCCAGCCAATAGATCCGCAAAGGTCAAACATTTTTCTTCATCGGAGGCTTGATCTCGCATGAACGCCGATTTCACTTTGCCAATCCACGCTCTGGCTCGATCTTCGTCTTGATCCTTCCCCGTGAACTCCTTGAGATCTGAGATCGCAGAGATCCGGACTCTCTGGATCATGGTTGATCCGGCTGATCCGGTCGTAGCGGTCGCGACCGTCGCTCGAGCAGCCGTGGGGAAGTCGATATCGTCTGGATCATACTCCCATCGAGATGTGCTACGTTCAGATCTCACAGATTCCATATCTACATCTTGTGATCCTGGATCCTGAATCTTCGTCGCTCCTTGATCCATGATCGGCCCTCGCTGTTCCGCCAGGAATCTACTCATGGCTGCTTCGAAATACTTCTGTAAGGTGCCTGATGAGGCATCTGACGTCGTGGCTGCTGTGATCTGGTCTTCGGAGGTCGGGATCGTCCTTGAGCGGCCGGATCTCGGCTGATTCCGACGTTGGATCTTGGATCTCGCCTCCAGCATTGAAGTACCGGAGGGTCCCAGAGACATTCGCTTTGGTTCCGATGAGAGATCTGATTCGTCCTCGGCAGCCGAGGCGTAATGTGATGAGGACGTTTGGCGATCCGTAATACTTGCCGGAGGTGATGGCACTGGATCTGTGATCTGGGGGATCTCGCCGACGAGGATCTTGAGCTTGGAGAATAGATCCTTGGTGGCAGTCTGGATCACCTTGAGATCTAGATCAAAGACATCATCCGCATCGAAAGCTCCCGTGGTCATTCCTGCTTCCTTCAACAGTCGTAATAAATCCTTGACTGCTTCTAATTTGTTGGCAGTCTTGATCGGAGCTGATACGGGTTCTCTTGGATCTCCGACCTGCTTCAGCCTCAGGATCCGCATCACGGGATCTCGATCCAGGAACTCGCGAAGTTCTTTGTGGTAGAATAGATTCTCCAGATCTTCATCTGACCACCCTTGTCCTGATCTGGATCTAGGTTTAGATCCGATCGGATCTTCGTCGTCAATCTCTGGAGCCTTCATCTTCTTCCGCGTTACCTTCTTCTTCGGCTTCTTCTTATCGGATCTAGAGACTGGAAGATCCCTGGATGGATATGGTGAAGGATCGACTGGAGATCCGACCAATCTGTACGGCTCCACTTTCGCCTTCCCTTGTTTTGTTGACGGATCTCGACTTACGTCGAGATCCGTCGGGGTCCCCGTGGGGACCTGTGGAGGTAGAGGTTTTTCTTCTAGATCTGGATCTGGATCCAGATCACCCTCTCTTCCGTCAGCAGAGTTCCTCCTAGCGCTCTGCTGATCCGCGGATCTTGATTCATTCAGCGGCATCATCGTCGATCCGAGGTCCGATGACGCTTGTTCCCCTTGTTCAACCTTCACTTGAACATCTTCTTGAGACTCACGGTGAAATCCCGAGTCACCAACAGATCCGGGCACGCGCACCATTGTGGTGTAGCGGGATCAGCAAAATCTGCGAGATCGCTAGATCCAACTTCCCACCAATGCCCGGACACCGACTAACGAAGGGGGTCCTCCGATGATCCGTGATCTGCTGAACTTGCTCACCTTGTGTACCCGTCGGTTGGGCTGGATCTTCCTCTCTTGGTGACTGCTAAGTTGCTCGATCGGTGTTAGTTGAACGTCTTGGCGTGACGTTGGGGTCGTAGAGTAGCGTGGAAGTCTTCACACCACTCGCCAGTAGTAGATCCGGAGTCCAAGCGATTAGATCGAGCTTGGATCCGGCGGCCTAGATCTGGATCCGGCCTTGTAGTAATTCCTTTGTGTAGATTTCCCTTTACGCGGGGTCCTTTGATTGCTTGGCGCTTCCTATAGCGCGATCTTGATCGTTGAGAAACCGAAGATCTACCGGCTAAGCAATTAATACCGGGATCTTGGATCTGCACTTAGGGTAAGATACTAGGAGGTTGGATCTAGCCAATATATTATCTAGATATTATCAACCACCCTAGATCTATACACCTAAATCGCTATTAATACCGTAGGGCCAATGTAGTTCCCGTTTCCAGGCGCGTAGCGAAGCACTTGTGTCGTACGATGCAAATTCGGTTCTGATTTAATGTTAAGACCTATCCCATCCTGTATCCTATCCTTAACGACACATCGACTGATTACGCTATCCTGATCCTTGTCCTTTCTTGTCCTCACCATCCTGGCAGTCGACATCTTTGCAGATCACCCTGGATCTGAACCATAAACATTAGATCACTAGTCGCAATGTTGTGATCTGGCCTTCTCCTTTCTCCAATATCGTAATCACCTTCCGTAATATCCAGATCACACGTCTTCCGAGTCAGATCATGCCTTAATAAGGCTAGATCACGCTGATCCAATTCCAGATCGACTAGATCTCCTTGATCTCCCTGATCTAGGGTTTCCATGCGTGATCCAGGGGCAATACTTCGTGATAATCATAATTATAACATATCCGAGCTTATTCCATGCCGTTAATTCCCCAATCATCGTTCAACTTTGCCATAATATCCCTAGATCCCGGATCCCTCGGATCCACCTATGGATCTAGGTTCATGAGCCTTGATCCACATTCCCCGACTAGACCCACATATGTGAACCGATCTGGTCTTCACGGATATAGATTATAGCCTAGATCTGGACATCTAGGCTTAGATCACCAGTTTCCACAGACTATATAGACATACTGTTGCACCCATATTACAATCATGCAAGTTCCACATCATCCATATCCATACGAGATCTCCCCAGCCCTTCAGATCTGGGTGCATGTATAGATCGTATGTCCATACATCTATCTCGTCCCATCCAAGATGTCACTAATCTCCATCAATCTTATCCATCAACTGGATCCACCACCGGATCCACCCACATCAGCTCGTCATCTACTCCAATCACATCACGTCAGGTCCGATCACGTCCAAATCGGATCTTTCCTGGATATTCCAATGCCAAATCTTTCAAATCCACTTCACCACAGCATACCTCCTCGATCCGACGGACACATATCCCGGAATTCGAGGAATACGATCTCCGCTCAGCCACATCGCGACTCTCGATCCTTCGTGGAGAGTTAATGCACGATCACTTATGTTGGTCACTTGTAGGTAACGTGTCTTTCCAGGTCCGACTGTGATCGTTGGTACCCATCGATCTCCCCTGGTGACCCATAACTTATACTGGCTAGACATCTGACCTCGTAGCCTGATCTCAGCCGTCGGTCCCACATCGATCCAGTAGTGATCCTTCCAGCACACATGCTCGATCTTGTCACCGTAGAGTGGGCGCCTACCTGCCATCTGAAGACGGACTTCGTCAGGCAGACATATCGTCCCATCAGCAAGATCGAGACGGATACCCGCTGGCACCATGAAATCCATTCCTAGTATCAGATCTTGACCTCCAGTGGGCGGACCTACCCATGCATCAAAGAAGTACACTAGCGATCCTGCCAGCGTGATCTTGAGACGAGTACGTCCCTCGATCTTATATGGAGATCGTCCAACACCTTCACATTCCAACGTTTGATTCTCATCAATGTGGCACCCGACCTTACGAGCAAAGGTGGCATCCAGTATGGACACCTCGGCACCACTGTCAAATAGCAAAGTTGCTTTTTTGTTGTTGATCTTCCCCATAGCCTTAGATTGCTTGAACTTCTTGTCTGGGACATGATACTTCCAGTAACCTCGCGATTCCCCAGGGGAAATCTCAAGGGCCATCATCACACTCGATCTTGCATATTCATCGATCTGGCGTATACTTGACACTGTAGCGGTAGATTTCTCCAGAAGATCACATGTATTGTCGATCGGATTGATCAGCTGGTTAACTGTTGCCTCCGATTGTTTCTCGACATATGCATAAATGCAATAGCTAGAACGCTCGTCTCGTACCGGTTTCAAACCCGGCGAGCGTCCTAGTTTAACATCTTTTCCGCCGTCTCTGGCAACATGCCGGCGTGCTTGGTGGGATTGTACCATTGTCGGATCAAGTTGTAAAATTCCTCCATGGTGCATTTACCCGCTTCGTGAATGTCACCACATGCCTTGCATGTGAATAGGCAGCGATCTGAGGGATGTCCTTTACGACCGCACTTCTCACACGTCAGACGTCCCCAGCACCCAAGATCGCTATGTTTGCGCGACCCACAGTGCGAGCATCGCTTAGGTGGCGAACCTATATCATGTCGATCTTGTTGTGCACGATTGTTTCCGGTCTCCGAGCGACTGCGATCTTGGTTCCTTTGATCTTGATCTTGCTGCCCTTCATTGTTTCCAGATGCTGCGAGGTAGACACGACGTAATCCTGCCTCGCCATCCGATCCACTAGAGTCCTCTTCAGACTCGCTGCTATCTGAGATCGCCTTGACAGCTCTGACGGCCCGGGTTGAAGCAGACGGGGCTGCCGCACTGCTGTTCTTCTGACGAGGTTTGATTGATCCATATACAGCCTTGCTTTGTCGTGCCTTCGCTCGTTGCCGAGATCGAAGTGCTTCTTCCAGGGTGTCAGCGTCTGGAATTCGTAATAGAGCCAGGTGATCTGCAAGATCGCGGTCATCAAGAGTTTCGATGAAGTGCTCCACGTGTTCACGTCGAACCTCCGAAGGTCCATCCTTGATCTGGAGGCGGGCCCTGAGTCCTGCCACATTGAGCCGGTACAAATACTCCAGCGGAGATTCGTCCGATCTCTTGCGCGCGTGGTAATATTGCCTCGCGACTGACACTCCTCGTCCACAATATTGAACTTGGAAGCTACTGAGTAGATCCTTCCAGGTACTGCGCGTTGTGCGACTAAGCTGTCGATACCAGTTTCGCGCCGATCCTGCGAGGAGATCGCCGAACACCAGACACTTTTCTTCGTCAGGGGCTTGATCTCGCACAAAGGCGGATTTTACTTTGTTAAGCCAGGCCCTGGCTCGATCTTCATCTCCTTCTTTTCCCGCAAACTCTTTGAGTTCAGACATGGCAGATACTCGTATGCGTGGAACACTTGTCGATCTTCCGGTGGTCGTGGCTGATGCTGATGCTACAGTCGCACGTCTGGGAAGATCAAGATCGAGATCGTCTGGGTCGTATTCATGAAGGTTTGGGTGTTGATCTGGCGACCCCACAGACTCCATATCCACATCTCGATCTTCTGCTGGTGCTAAGATCGCGGGATTGATAGGGCCTTGTTGTTCCTTCAAGAATCGGCTCATAGCCGCTTGGAAGTATGATTCCAACTTCGCATTCGATCCTTGTGTCATGTTTGGCGCGATGCCATCCGGCACTCGCTTGGTCTCGTGATCTTCACGCTGCCGTAGCATAGCAGCACCAGACGGTCCCAGCGTCATTCGGGGTGGGTCATCTGCACTATCGGTGTCCACTTCCTCGGTCGCCGACTCATAATGCGAGGATGTTCCTGTCTGATCTTCCAGTGTGATTGCTGGTAACGATCTTAGCATTACGTCTGTCGATCTAGTCGTGATCTTGGCTGTTACACTCTTCTCACCTACCAAGGGCTTCAGTAGATCGAAGATCGACATTAAAGCCGTGTTGATCGTACTGAGCCTCGTATCGAATAGCTCATTAGCGTCGAACGATCCTGCGATGATCCCACCTTCCTTGATCAGTTGTAATAGCGCCTTCGCAGCTTCAAGCTTGCTCGATCTTGCAGTTGGTTTCTGCACTGGGCCTTTAGATCGCTGATGATTTTTGGCTTGATGATCTGCATAACGGGGTTCTTGATCAAGAAGGTGTGAAGTTCCTTCTTGTGGTATGCGATCTCGAGGGACTCATCAGTCCACACTGTTTTAAGATCGTCTTGGTCATCAGCGTCCGAACCTGGTGCTTTCAACTTCTTCCGTAGGGGCTTCGATCTTGCTGACTTCTTTTTTGTGCTCGACTTGGAGACGAGCGTTTGGATGGCTTTCGCCGGTGGACTTTCGTCCTGCAGATCGCGACGCAAGTCGGAATCTGCTGGGGTCCCCGAAGGGACCTGGGGAGGAGGTAGAGGCTTCTCTTCTAGGTCCGTAGCCGGACCCTCCTCTGTTCCGTCGGTAGAGCTCCTCCCAAAGCTCTGCCGATCCGCGGATCGATCTTGATTCAGCGGTGTCGTTGGTGATCCGATCTCCAACGACGCCGGTTTCCCTGATCTAAGATCAGCATGCGCTTCTTCATGGGACTCACGGTGAAATCCCGAGTCACCCAAAGATCCGGGCACGCGCACCATTGTGGCGAAGTGGTTCTGCGAAATCGCAAGATCGCAGGAGTCCTCTTGTACACTGCGCCCGAACTGCCGACTAACGGAGGGGGTACTCCGATCTTCCGTGAAGTTACTTGATCTCACCTTGTGTACCCGTCGGTGGGACTAGATCGCTCCTCGGGTGATCTCGATTAGACGCGCTTGTTGTCGATCTTGCTGTCTGACAGGACAGCGGGAGAGGTGGCAGCAGCGGGGATACTTCTACTCGCTGCGCCGTGTAGTTACCGAGCTTCGATCTTGGTTGTACTTGGTCGATCTTGCTCTGACCAGTGTCGATCTTAGCTCGGGGGGTCTTGTGGTCGGTGTGTGACCTTTATCCAATAGCTTCCAATACGTGCTTGCCGCTTCCTATAGCGGGGTCTTGAGATTTGAGGGTTGACGAACGTCCAGCCAAGCAATCTGGGCGTAGGGGTTCCACTTAGTGTCGATCTTGATCCTGCGTGGCGTCGGGAGGGCCAGTCTTGTATATCCCTACCCGGAATAGCGAAGAAGAAGGAAGACTTGTGTAGTAGAAGGTAAAAACAACTCTGAATTAATGGTTATTATCCTATGCTTCCCATCTGTGGCTATCCATATCGCACTGGCTTCTTAAAACCCATAATAAAGCTAAGATCGATATTTACCTGTCAGGATCGATATCGCGTGGGTACAATCGTCTTGGGCAGGGATGATGGCACACGCATTCACTGGGTCATTATAGTGAATGTCACTATATCGAGGATCACCGTAGAGAGGGATTGTTCTTGATCTTGATTGACGGGACGAGATCGAGATCGGAAAACTTCTTATCTGCTTCACCACAGTAGCACTTAGTAATCCGTCCAACGACCACGATCAAGATGAATGACACGTCGATGAACGACGCGTCCAGAGCGTCCGGCATCTCACTCGAGCACGCCACTTTCCCCCACCTTTCCACTTTCGAGTGGGAGGCGTTACATCGCCTTGCTGCGGTGTCCGGTGAAGGCGTCATCAAGACACTGCTGACCGCGGGCACGGAAGAGCAGCAACGTCTGGCTGCCCAGGAGTTCATGGTGCGTGAACTCGCGAACCTTTGTCTGCGAGTGTCAACTCCCACGTCAACCAAGAACAAGACTGACATCGTGAAAATCGATGTCTCAACCTACAGTGGCGAGGGCGACAAGCGTCTTCACCTCAACCGGTGGTTTTGCGAGGTGGACATTGCGATCGAAGCTCGGCAGATCTCGACCGAGCTTGCACGCACGCGCTTCCTCCTGTCTAAGTTGGGAGGAAAGGCGAAGGAATGGGCGCTGGGCAAGCTCGTCGCTGATACCTCCTGCTTCCCGACCATGGAGTCCATGAAGGAGGACCTGCGGCTCGCGTTCGAGCCATCTCAAGATGAGAGTATCCAGAGGTCGGCTTTCTTGGCGCTGAAGCAGGGACACATGTCCATGCTCGAATATATCCAGCATGCGCGTCACCTCGTCTCTTGTCTAACTACCAACCCGATGGACATGGTGACACAGATCCATGTTTTCATCTCCGGGATGAACGCTGGTTATCAGCGTTTCTACCTGACAAGAAAAACGCCAAGCACCCTGGAAGAGGCCTTCGCCATCGCACTCCGCGAAGATTATAGCGTTACAGCGTCGCAAGCGTTCGACGTCTCAAGGCCAATTACGCACGGACCAGAACCGGAACCAATGGAAGTGGATGCGATCCAAAACTACGGCGGACGTCGGGAACCGACGTCGTCGAGACGGACGCCGCATTCATCTTCGACACGCACACCTCGTCCGATGAGGTACTTCCGGTGTCAGAAGCCTGGTCACCGCGCGGCAGTGTGCCGCGCACCAAGTCCAGTGGTGACGAACGTCTCAGTTGCGAACGACGTCGCCGTTGCTCACCCAGCAAAAAACGGTGACAACCAGTAGGTGCGGGGCGCCCTGCTGGTCGTGGAAGGAGGGATGGTTCACTGGTGGCAGAACAACCTCCTAGCCCTTATGTTCTTCGTGCACAACTATCTGCCACCACATCTGGCAGTGATTCGAGACTGATCGTGCTCAGTCTCCACGTTGATGGCGCTTCACGCCCCATTCATGCACTGTTGGATTCGGGCGCGACGAATAACTTCGTTGGCGCCGAGAGTTTGTCGGCGTTACCGGCGGACATGCCTATCAGTGAAGGGCCAGGTCACATGGTCGTCCAGTACACTGACGGAAAGCCACGGCGGCTACCGCGGCGCTCTGCCACCTTCTCGTATGAGTTCGATGGCTTTCACGGTTCTGATGAGTTCCTGGTGATCGAGCTGAGTGGCTCCTTTGACTGTGTCTTCGGCATTCTGTCGTGTAGGACACGATAGAATTCTCACTTGTCGGGTGAGTTCCCACCAACAACACACGCTTCCCCGTGAAGGTCAGCGATTTGTTGGATCAAACCTGAAGACCAGGAATGATCCCTTACACCGGGTCGGTTGTAAGCGCTTCTGTATACCGAGGTTGTTTTAGGTAACCCTTACCTACACCACTAGCCACGAGCTTAGACTAGGGTGTTATATTGCGCTTTCGCGCGTAACCCTGCAGTCCCTCAGAGGAAAAGGTACCGGCGTGTTAGGCCTTATACAGGGGTGTCGAGGTATAACCTCGACGGGGAGCAAAATATACACTAGGACCTTAGTAGACCCTAAGTATACATGTAACGACACTTCACTGTCGCCTCCGATCTCTCGGCCACACCAACTCTTGGCCTGACCAGGATAAACTCTCGGTTCAATGTACCTTGAGTCTACCAACAGGAATCCCACACAACTGAGCGTGTCTTGGCACTTAAATAAGCTAGCTACACTTACCTAAGTCGGACTTGACTCTTGTTAGCTGGGGGGAAGACTGCGTTTTATAAACTGCTTAATGTGAGGCTCAGAGAGCCTCTGTATGTCATCCTATGTTTTGTCCTATGCCTATATACAAACTAATGCCGTGCGTTGCCCGGAGAAGCTCTGGATATTTATACCGACCTGTTTTACAGAACAAATTTGTTAGCAAAACATCCTCCATGAAGCCTTATATAACATGCATTAGAAATTTAGCAATTGAAATACTTAGAGACAGATTTTTGGTGCCAGCGTTATAAATCCATCAGGCCTGCAGTCTCAATCTCTCTCGAAGTGCATCTTGACTTGGAATTAAGTACTCCAGAAACTGCTTTGTAAGGGGCGTCGTGAGATAAAGCTGACGTAAAGTTTTGACCCGCGTCACCGCAACATAAAATGATGATCGTTGTGGTGAACTTCGTGTTGGATGTCGAAGTGGAGCAAGTATCATTCTGTCAACAGTCAAACCTTGGCATCTTTCCGTAGTGAGAGAGTATGCATGTACCAACGGCACTTGACGTATGCATACAGAGAACTGTCGATCTGGCAATTTCACGCTGATTCCTCTCTCGTATCGTTGGCAGACACTGGGTGAAAGGAGCAATCTGAATAATCCTTAAGCTTGACGAACACAAAATCCGGATGTACAAATTGTTGGTGCTCTTCAATTCCATCAACGACACGCACTTGAATATCATCATTTTTAGCTAGCGTGATTGCAACAACAGTCCCAATAGAGCCATTCGCTAGCTTGAAATGGCTTGTTACGTTTTTCGTGCACTGGATCATCGAGCCAATCGCCATTCCTTCACCACATCAGGTCCCGTTGATATTACGTGAATGCTGCACGAATGTTACTTATTGTTAGGTCGTACGAAGGTTGTTAGTGTCCGGATGGGTCAACATTCACCTGGTTGTGATAAAAATGAGGACAGGTATTCGATTTCCCGACCGTTTGTGACTCTTTGTAATAGAGAGTGAAGTTTTGTTAAATTACGATATGTACTGATCTATGTATTTATACAAGTTTCCAGACGGTCTGCGATCCCACCTAAAACTCTGGATAATAAATATCCAGAGAATATCAAGTGTAAACAAATCTCTGTAGGAGTCTCCGAGGTTTCAGAATAAGTACGACCGAGGGGTCGACAACTCACCCTTAAGTACGGATTTGGGACTGTACAGACGTGAGACAAGGGATCTGAGATGGGTACAGAGCCCTATCTCGGCCTAATCCACGAAGCCTCGGCCAGGTTGTATTAGGCTAGCCGAGGCTCTCGGGGGTCACTATTCCTTCTCTGTCACTCTGTCGCGGGATGTATAATCCTCCAATGGGGTGAACCCTCGCTTTTCACCGAAAGGTTCTGTGGCGGTTGCCCCTAGCGACTGGGTCGCTACCTCACGGTTAGAACCCAACACCACAACTGCCCCCGCCTCGACGCGAACCTGAGCAACTGGTGACCGTCGTGGCGCCTCATTCCTCGATTCACTCTTTGCTCGCCATGGTCCATCCGTCGCGCGCTCTGGAGCGGGCTACCGCCGCGGCCATGCAGGCTCTCGGGCCTCTAGCACAGGTATGTCTGATCCTTGTCGTTCGTCCGAGACCTTGATTCTAACTCTTGGTCCGCTCATTACACTTTTAGGTGCCTGCTGACACGCCCTCAGAGGGCCAATATGCCTCTTCCGAGGCCTCAGGAGCCGCAGAGCAGGTGGCGGGGACCCTTCTGTCACCAACTCCCGCGCTGACGGTTGATTCAGCAACTCGCGGGGTGTCAGGAGGGTCTTCGCCGACTTTATCGCCTTGCTCGCCTCCGACGTCTCCTCTTCCATCTTCTCCTGACGCGGACTCTCATCCGACACCAACTCCCGCGCCGGCAGAGGATTCGGCAACTTGCGGGGTGTCAGGTGGGAGTTCTATGGATGTCTCCGAAGGAGGAAGTCCTGCCGGTAGTACTACCGAGCAGTCAACTCTGGTCCGCTCCGATCTTTCGCTCGTGGAGCTTGCCAAATTGGTCGTCGGCGTGGCCCGTAATCCTCCTTGCCGCGTCGACACCATCTTGGATCGTCGCTTGCAAAGCGCGTCGAGCCTCGGCGAGGTTTTGGCTGCTGCCATCGCTCCCGTCCGGACTCCTCTTCATGAGTCCGAGGAGATGATTTCACTGCGGGACGAAGTCTCCCGCTGCCAGGCTCAAGTTAAGGACGCCGAGGACAAGCTCGCGATTGAGTTTGGACTCCGAACGAAGGCTGAAATGTTCTGTACTCAAGCCTCGTGCGACTTCAATGCCGCCTCCAACACTCTGCACTCTCTTCGGTTGGAGAATATCGCTCTCTCCAGGCAGCTCACGTTGGCTAACGCTGCCATTGCGACTCACGCCGAGTCCATGCTCAGCTCGGTCTTCGTGTGAAGAACGCCGAGGCCGACGCTGCCGCAGCGATGCGGACGATCCGAAAGGATCGGGAGCGCTTCAAGGCTGTATGGTGGCGTGTACCGAGCAGATGGCCAAGCTTCGGTCATATCTGCTCAGGAGCGACAGCCGGAATGATGGTACGGTGCCAGCTCGTATTCAAGTTCTGGTGACCGAGAACGCCGGCTTGCAGAGGGCGAACTCGATCCTCCGTCAGCATTCGGCCAACCATGGCCTGAACGCCGACGCACTGGTGCTCGCCTCGGCGGGCATTACGGCCGACGACATCGATTGGAGTCTTCTCGGTCTGTCTCCGCCGCGGGTGACGGTTGAACCTCCCCAGACCTCGAGCTCTGGTCGTTCTGACAGCATCTCGAGTGACGACGAGGCCTCGGATACGACTCAACAAGCCATCCCGACGCCTCCAAGCATTTCTGGTCACATGGAGGATGAATCCGAGGATTCACCGCCGGTTGGACCACCTCCAAAGCGCCGTCGTCTCCGTCAGCATCCTGCACCTACGGCCAAGCCTCGTTCGACTGCTTCGGTGGCTCCGAAGTCTTCGCTACCACCCAGTCGACGACTCGGTCGTCCTTCGGTGAAGCCCGGGAGACGACTTGCTGTTCCGTCGTCATCTCGGTCGTCGTCCGACGTAGGACCATCCACTCGTCCTACTCCGACGACCAAACCCGTCTCACCGCCATCTTCGTCTACAGCTGCGGCCCAATCTGCCCCGGCTCAAGCCTCGTCGGGGGTTCCACTTGCCACTGCGCCGTCCTCTGTTCCGGTTCCGTCTGCAGAGGCTGTTTCTGCGGCAGCTATCCCTGAAGTCGGCTCTGAGGGTTCCGCGCCTCCTATGGGCTCGTCGGCCGGCTCGGACTCTGAAGGTGGCGACACTGAAGAGCTGCCGACCTCGGACGACGAGGTTAATGCTGCAGATGCCACCGTCCCGACGCCTGCGTCTGACGTCGTGGACTTGACTTCCAAGACGGCACATTCCGATGCTTCACAGCCGGCCAGCAGTCCTTTCTCGTCTCCGTTGGTCACACCACTACGCAAAGACGGGCGTCCTGTCCGTGGGGCCTCGGTAATGTCTGGCCTTCGCTCTATGGAGATGGCGGAGCGGGAACTCGCGGCCGACGACTTCGTCTTGGGGTTGTTTCGGTCAGGGTCAAAGTCCCAGTCGTCGTCTGTGGTTACGGCGTCCGTCACGACCAGCAGCAACGTTCCGGCCGATGCCTCGGCTCAGTCCCAGTCTTCGCTGCCATAAGGCTACCGCTTCTGTTGTCTCGGCTGCTGCTTCTCCCGCATCGTCACGTGCAACTCGGCCGACTCCTCGTCGATCTCGCTCTTTGACAGCAACTTCTGCCTCTTCTCAAGCTGGATCGACAACATTCGTTCCACTCGGGAGTGGGTCTCTACAGCGCGGCCCAAAAGGTTGGCCGGCTTGGCTGGCTCTTTCCTCAGACCGGGGTTTACTGCACCCGGCGCACAGAAGGCTTGGTCCAAGATCAAGACTGTGGAGCTCTCGGAGACGTTGCTGAAGGATGCTATTTCTCCGATTTCTGTGGCTGGACTCGAAGCTCGGATGGACTGGGAGAATCCTAACCACCCGTGGCAGGAGCTCCGCCGAAAGTTGCCTCGGTCTCCATGTCTCTTCGATGAGAGTGGCTTCCCTTCTGGGTCCAAGATCTCGATCCGGGACACAGGACTCGGTCGCACCGTCAAGATGTGGCGCCAATTCCAGGGTGTCTCGACCGACAAGACCGAGAAGGCGGACTTGGGTCTTGCATTGTGGGAGCGCCGTCACTGGATTCAAGTCTCGGCTGTGGAGAGTTTCCTCCGGCGACTTGAGCGCCGACACGGCCGTCACGGCCGTCACGATCCTCTGTTACCGCTCTCGTCACGAAGTGGAAGAGCTATAACAAAGCTCGGAACCTTCGTGCAGACCGCATTCGCCAGCAGATGGTTTACCGGGTCTGGGAGTGGAGCATCGATCGCGACAACAAGCCTCGCGAGAATCCGGCCGAAGTCTTGTTGGAGCCTACCTACCTCCAATACCCTTTCGAGGTGCTGGACTGGGCTCCGACCACGGACGATTGGGTTCGAGAGCTCCGGGATCTGGACGCTCGGCAACCGTGGCGTAATTGTTGGGTAGATGCTCCAGCCGAGCACCCCTACAACACGACGTTCGCGCCGTGCAACCCCAATGTGCCGCTGTTCGTTCCTCGGCACTGGTCTCGGGCAAGCGTCGCTGCGTCCGTTGTTGTGGACTCTACCCTCGATCCGGCTGCCGTCAGTGCGCCGTGGATCACTGATCCGTCCGACGAAGGATCGGCCGAGCAAGTGGATCCAGTTGTGGACTCGGTGGCCACTGGATCTCGGAGCCAGCCTCCTCACATCGCGGGATCGCCTCCCGCCGATATCTTGAGTGCAGGTTTGGATGTTCTCGTGGACTTGGCTACCGCCACTACCGAGATATAATCTCGGTCGGTGAATCTCAGGCTTCGTTGTCCAAGTTACTCCAGTAGTTCCCAGAGTACAGTAGCGTAAATTGGTAGCTTGGTTTCTCTATCGTTCTTCGTTGTAATCTTCAATTCACTGGTTCGTTTACTTTTCTTCATGCAAATATGCAGTGTTCGGTACAGTAATTTTCATCACTCCTCTCTGTAGGCTGTACCGGCCCTACCGAGGATTATCATTTCAGTACAGTAGCTTCTTTCGTCTGTCACTGCAGGCTGTACTGGCCCTGCAGGCAGGTCAATCTTCGGTGACGTTCCATTTAGTCCTCGTCGGCGACTTGGACCATTTGCAACCTTCGGTCACTGCGTTTCTCTCGCAAGTAGTCGTAGAGAAGACCTCCGCACGACAAATTGGACGCAGGTTCCCATGTTGGTTCGTCATATCCCAACCACTTCACTTTGAACTCTCGGACGGCTCGTTCGGTGCTTGTGGATAACGGGACGCGGTCGTCGAGAATAGCCTCGACATCGTATTCGCCGGCGAGTTGATCAGGCTCCCAGCTATCTTCGGGAAGCAATTCCTCGTCGAAATCTAGTCTCGTTTCCTCTGTCACCTCCGGTGTCAGCCGACTCTTCGGTCGACTTCCGAATTCGTTTACAGCCTTGAGTCGAGATACATGCACCACAGGGTAGAACCTGTACCCGCTTCGGTTGGGTAGTTCCAACGCATATGCAAACTCTTCGACCTCTCTCTTCACTCGGAATGGCCCATGCCATCGGTGTGCTAGCTTCTTCGTCAGTCCTGGTTTCACACGTTCCATGTACAGCCATACATGGTCACCAGGCTCAAACAATGGCCTCGGTGCGGTGACCGGAGTGTCATCTGCTGCCCCTGAGACTGAGCGTGCCTCGTCCGAAAGCTCGGTCGGGCCAGTACTCGGTATAGCCGCTTGCTCTCTTCCACTAAGTGCTTCATTGTGTTTTCGGGCTCTCCGAGACTTCTCAGTGGCTTGATACTCTTTAGCCATTTCCAGTGCGATCTCCTGTTGACGGTTCACTTCTCGGCGCCATGTTAATGCGTCAGTTTGCTTTCCAGACCCTCGTTTGAGCGACGACGTCATCGCTCGGAGCGTTGACTGTGCGTCCCAACCATGAACAAGGTAGAACGGGGTCTCCTTCCTCGTTGCATCCATGGAGTTGTTGATCGCGAAGATTAGCTTCTCGGCGATCTCATCCCAATCTTGTTGGAGCGGGACCTCGGCGTACACCCGCACTGATTGCATGACGGTCTTCACCGACCGTTCTTGTTGGTCATTAGCCTGCGGACGGTAACTCAGGGTCGCCCTTGACCTTGATTGCATCATCTCGGTGAAGGCTTGGAACACCTCGCTCATGAAGCGTGGGTCGCGATCATGACGGATCATTGTCGGAGCACCGAATCTTCGGTAGACTCACTCTTCGAAAGCTTTTGCCACACAGAGCGCGGTTGTGTCGGCCATTGCCCTTCCCATCACGAAACCTGTGAACGCGCACTGGAAGAGCAAAAGCGCTGTATTGCCCCTCCGAGACTTCGGTAGTGGTATGACAAAGTCCATGGACACTAGTTGGAACGGTCTCTCGGCAAGTACGTTGCCGGGCGAATACCCTCGGAACTGTGGTCGGCTCTTGCTAGAGCTGCAATCGGGACAAGACCGTACGTGCCTTTCGACGTCCGCGTAGAGACCGATCCAATAGTAGTCTTGTCTGATCCTGTTGAAGGTTCGGACAATGCCTTGGTGGCCACCTTCTAGCGAGTCATGGCAGTTTTGCAACACTTCTTGGACCATCGTTGAGGGCACTACCAAGCGTAGGACAGACTCCTCTTGTTGTCGGTCGCTCTTCCGACGGCTCGTTCCAAGGTAATAGAGGACATTGTCCTCGCTTAGCGTGAACCGATCAGACATTTTCCATGAATCTCTCGCTGCTCGATAACCGAGCTTCGAATCCTCGCCACGGAGCACCGTCTTAAGGTTAGCCCACCTCAACTCTTCGTCCTGGGCTACTGCAATCCGTCTCCGACGCTCTCGTTAGACCGTCAGAGGGTCTATGTCGTTTGCACTCGGAGCTGTTGAAGTTGAATCCTCGGCGCTCGGTTGCTCCTCTCGCACGTGGTTTTGAGCTTTGGTAGGCGTATCATTCGCTTCGTCTTGACTGTCCAAATCTCTTCGGTTTACTACCAAGGTTTCGTTGGCAAATCTGACCCGCTTCTCGTTAACTTTGGCTTGTTGCCGGGTAGTCACCGTTAGTCGTCCGGGCTCAGTGTCATCTCGCACAAAATCGAAAAAAGTTCTGCGACGGGAAGAGCCTGTTCTCACATGGGCTCGGACAGTGTTGACCGATGGTTTGTCCTCGGTCTCGGCCTTGGCAGTTGGTTCGTAGATGACGTCTTGAATGCGGTTTAGCGTGGTCAATTCTGACAGCCTGGTCTCGGTCGACACCACTTTAGACACCTTGCTCTCGAGCGTTTCGCTTGCAAGCGAATCTGCAGCGGCATTGAAATCTCGGACTACGTGCAAGTACTTCACCGATCGGAACTTGGCTGTGAGCTCTCGGTGGCGGTTCAGTTGGGTCAACAGCATCTCCTTACGACATGCGATCGCCCCTAGGGACTGCTGGATTGCGAGTCTCGAGTCGCCCGCAATGACTAAGTCCTCGGTCGTGTGTTCCAATGCAGCTTGTACTCCGTTGTTCATTCCCGAATACTCGGCGAGGTTCACCGTGGTCGCCTCTAGGTAAGCACTCGCAGCGGTCACTATAGTCCATTCTGGTAGTTTCCACAGTATCCATGCACAACTGCCATAACCACCGTGCTTCTCAGTCTTAGCTGAACCATCAAATGATAGCACGAGGCCTTGGTAGGCCCTCGGTAGCCGTGCGTACAGCAGGTTCGGGTCCATCCTAATGCTCGGTGACCCTTTGGTTGGTGGTGCGACTTGTGCTAACGAGCCATCTAAGTCGACGAAGCTCGTCAAACCGGCTTGGAGCAGCTGCGCGAATGCGCAATCTCGTTCCTTCACCCGTTGCACCACTAAATGCCACGGGGACAGCATAACTGCGAACTGGGTCGTGCGTCCAAACAGTGTTTTGGACTTATGTACCCAGTCGAGCGTCGAAAAACGCGTATAGACGTGGATGGTCCGACCTGCTAGCTGAGTGTAGCACACCTTCAGCAGCAGTAGAAGGGCCTAGATCTCCTTCTCGGCCGGATGATAGTTCATCTCGGCGTCCCTGAGAACACGTCCGCAAAACCGAACGGGGTGTAACTTGCCGTCGTGTTCTTGCATGAGAGTGGAGCTCAGCGCCCACTCGTTCGCGAAGAGCATGACGTGCACCTCTTTGTCTCGGTCGAAGTGCCGCAATATCGGGGCGTCCATCACCTTCTGTTGAAGTGCTGCGAAGCTTCGTTTAGCCACCGTGAGGTCACCCCCATGTGCAAAGTCTGCGTCCTTCAACTGGTAAAGCGCAGCGCCGTACACTGCAAAGTCCTGGATGAACCGGCTGTAGTAGTTGAGTGCACCAAGGAACGACTGCATGCCTTTCTTCGACTTTGGGAAAGGGACCTCCGCCACTGCCTTAATCTTCTTCGGATCGGCTCTAATGCCCTCGGACGAGACTTCATGGGACAGGAAGTCCACCTTGGACTGCACGAATATACTCTTCGTGAAGCTGACGCTGATCCGACACTCTGTGAAGCGTTGGAGCAGTCGGTCCAGCGTCGCTAAACAGCCATCGAACATCTCGTTACCGAAGCATATGTCGTCGACGAAGGACCGTCGGTCGAACACCGGGACCAGCGAAGACTCGTCCGGCTCGCCGTTCGCAAACATGTCACCCGTGCGACTATTCACCAACAGGGACACCGCGTCCATAACAGTAGAAGACTCTCGGTCGGCTTCGAACTTGGTTCGAGCCCTCGGTGGAGCCTCTGAGAGCTGGTTACAATCCTCGGTAGCAACTGTCCGGGCATCTTTGATCTGTTCTTCGGCTTCATGCATAGTTGCTGCGAACCGCGACCATCCGCCCTTCGGCTGGACGAATCCCCACAGGGCATTGTCGATCATCCGCTGGTAAATCATCGGTGCATTCTTGAGACCAAATGGCATCCGTAGCCACGCAAAATGCCCCAGTGCGCAAACAAATGCAGAGATCTTACGAGCTCTCTGTGTCATCATTATGGCCCAAAATCCGCTCGCCGCATCTAACGAGCAGAACCATAGGTAGGACTCCATGTCAGTCAAAAGGTCGCCAACGAGCGGCATGGCGTACTCCATGATCGCCGTGACTGCATTCACCATATTGTAATCAATGCACAGACGGATATCGACACCGTTCTTTTTCAGAACAATCACAATCGGGGACGCCCACGGGCTGTCCGAGAAAGTAATCAGTCCGGCCCGTAGCAACCCCCTCAGGAGCTCGTACAGCTTCCCGAGAAATCGCAACGGCGTCCTCCGAGCCCTCTGTTTGATGGGCGCGTGCCCCTGTACGTCAATATCGCACACCACACCGTATGCCGGTGGTGGTAGCGCGTTGCCACTTGAGATCATGATCTTCTCATGATGCTTCAACACATCCACTAGCTTCTGCTGTTGGTCCACGTCCAGGTCCTTGTTCTGAACGTTCGGACCGGTGTAATCTAAAGCCGTAACCGTAATCTCGGTCAAGTCAGGCAGGAATGCCAATTCTTGTGCGTAGTCGGTGAGCTCGATGTCATTCGCCAAATGCTCGGACACGTCTTTTTCTTCGGCGTCTCGTCCCGACACAACTCCTGCTGCAATCTTGTGGTGAAGCAGATAAGAAGTTTTCCGATCTCGATCTCGTCCCGTCAATCAAGATCAAGAACAATCCCTCTCTACGGTGATCCTCGATATAGTGACATTCACTATAATGACCCAGTGAATGCGTGTGCCATCATCCCTGCCCAAGACGATTGTACCCACGCGATATCGATCCTGACAGGTAAATATCGATCTTAGCTTTATTATGGGTTTTAAGAAGCCAGTGCGATATGGATAGCCACAGATGGGAAGCATAGGATAATAACCATTAATTCAGAGTTGTTTTTACCTTCTACTACACAAGTCTTCCTTCTTCTTCGCTATTCCGGGTAGGGATATACAAGATTGGCCCTCCCGACGCCACGCAGGATCAAGATCGACACTAAGTGGAACCCCTACGCCCAGATCGCTTGGCTGGACGTTCGTCAACCCTCAAATCTCAAGAACCCGCTATAGGAAGCGGCAAGCACGTATTGGAAGCTATTGGATAAAGGTCACACACCGACCACAAGACCCCCCGAGCTAAGATCGACACTGGTCAGAGCAAGATCGACCAAGTACAACCAAGATCGAAGCTCGGTAACTACACGGCGCAGCGAGTAGAAGTATCCCCGCTGCTGCCACCTCTCCCGCTGTCCTGTCAGACAGCAAGATCGACAACAAGCGCGTCTAATCGAGATCACCCGAGGAGCGATCTAGTCCCACCGACGGGTACACAAGGTGAGATCAAGTAACTTCACGGAAGATCGGAGTACCCCCTCCGTTAGTCGGCAGTTCGGGCGCAGTGTGCAAGAGGACCCCTGCGATCTTGCGATTTCGCAGAACCACTTCGCCACAATGGTGCGCGTGCCCGGATCTTTGGGTGACTCGGGATTTCACCGTGAGTCCCATGAAGAAGCGCATGCTGATCTTAAATCAGGGAAACCAGCGTCGTTGGAGATCGGATCACCAAGGACACCGCTGAATCAAGATCGATCCGCGGATCGGCAGAGCTTTGGGAGGAGCTCTACCGACGGAACAGAGGAGGGTCCGGCTACGGACCTAGAAGAGAAGCCTCTACCTCCTCCCCAGGTCCCTTCGGGGACCCCAGCAGATTCCGACTTGCGTCGCGATCTGCAGGACGAAAGTCCACCGGCGAAAGCCATCCAAACGCTCGTCTCCAAGCCGAGCACAAAAAGGAAGTCAGCAAGATCGAAGCCTCTGCGGAAGAAGTTGAAAGCACCAGGATCAGATGCTGATGACCAAGACGATCTTAAAACAGTGTGGACCGATGAGTCCCTCGAGATCGCATACCACAAGAAGGAACTTCACACCTTCTTGATCAAGAACCCCGTTATGCAGATCATCAAGCCGAAGATCATTAGTGATCTAAAAGGCCCAGTGCAGAAACCAACTGCAAGATCGAGCAAGCTTGAAGCTGCGAAGGCGCTATTACAACTGATCAAGGAAGGTGGGATCATCGCAGGATCGTTCGACGCTAATGAGCTATTCGATACGAGGCTCAGTACGATCAACACGGCTTTAATGTCGATCTTCGATCTACTGAAGCCCTTGGTAGGTGAGAAGAATGTAACGTCCAAGGTCGCGACTAGATCAACCGACGACATGCTAAGATCGTTGCCAGCACTCACATTGGAAGATCAGACAGGAACGTCCTCACATTACGAGTCGGCGACTGAAGAAGTGGACACTGACAGTGCAGATGACCCACCTCGGATGACGCTAGGCCCTTCAGGAGCTGCCATGCTACGGCAGCGTGGGGATCATGAGACCAAGCGAGTGACGGATGGCATCGTGCCAAACATGACACAAGGATCGAATGCGAAGTTGGAATCGTACTTCCAAGCGGCTATGAGCCGATTCTTGAAGGAACAACAAGGCCCTATCAACCCCGCGATCTTAGCACCAGCAGAAGACCGAGATGTGGATATGGAGTCTGTGGGGTCGCTAGATCGACATCCAAGTCCTCATGAATACGACCCAGACGATCTCGATCTTGATCTTCCCAGACGTGCGACTGTAGCATCAGCATCAGCCACGACCACCGGAAGATCGACAAGTGTTCCACGCATACGAGTATCTGCCATGTCTGAACTCAAGGAGTTCGCGGGGAGAGAAGGGGACGAAGATCGAGCCAGGGCCTGGCTCAGCAAGGTAAAGTCTGCCTTTATGCGAGATCAAGCCCCTGACGAAGAAAAGTGTCTGGTGTTCGGCGATCTCCTCGCAGGATCGGCGCGAAACTGGTATCGACAGCTTAGTCGCACAACGCGCAGTACCTGGAAGGATCTACTCAGTAGCTTCCAAGTTCAATATTGTGGACGAGGAGTGTCAGTCGCGAGGCAATATTACCATGCGCGCAAGAGATCGGACGAATCTCCGCTGGAGTATTTGTACCGGCTCAATGTGGCAGGACTCAGGGCCCGCCTCCAGATCAAGGATGGACCTTCGGAGGTTCGACGTGAACACGTGGAGCATTTCATTGAAACGCTTGATGACCGCGATCTTGCAGATCACCTGGCTCTATTACGAATTCCAGACGCTGACACCCTGGAAGAAGCACTTCGATCTCGGCAGCGAGCGAAAGCACGACAGAGCAAGGCCGTTTATGGATCAATCAAGCCTCGTCAGAAGAACAACGGTGCAGCAGCCCCGTCTGCGTCAACTCGGGCCGTCAGAGCCATCAAGGCGACCTCAGACAGCAGCGAGTCTGAAGAGGACTCTAGTGGATCGGATGGCGAAGCAGGATTACGTCGTGTCTACCTCGCAGCATCTGGAAACAATGAAGGGCAGCAAGATCAAGATCAAAGGAACCAAGATCGCAGTCGCTCGGAGACCGGAAACAATCGTGCACAACAAGATCGACCCGATATAGGTTCACCACCTAAGCGATGCTCGCACTGTGGATCGCGCAAACATAGCGATCTTGGGTGCTGGGGACGCCTGACGTGTGAAAAGTGCGGTCGTAAAGGACATCCTTCAGATCGCTGCCTATTCACATGCAAGGCATGTGGTGACATCCACGAGGCGGGAAAATGCACCATGGAGGAATTTTACAACTTGATCCGACAATGGTACAATCCTACCAAGCACGCCGGGATGTTGCCAGAGACGGCAGAGAATATGTTAAACTAGGACGCTCGCCGGTTTGGAAACCGGTACGAGACGAGCGTTCTAGCTATTGCATTTATGCATATGTCGAGAAACAATCGGAAGCAACAGTTAATCAACTGATCGATCCGATCGACAATACATGTGATCTTCTGGAGAAATCCACCGCTACAGTGTCAAGTCTACGCCAGATCGATGAATATGCAAGATCGAGTGTGATGATGGCTCTTGAGATTTCTCCTGGGGAATCGCGGGGTTACTGGAAGTATCATGTTCCAGACAAGAAGTTCAAGCAATCTAAGGCTATGGGGAAGATCAACAACAAAAAAGCAACTTTGCTATTTGACAGTGGTGCTGAGGTGTCCATATTGGATGCCACCTTTGCTCGTAAGGTCGGGTGACACATTGATGAGAATCAAACGTTGGAATGCGAAGGTGTTGGACGATCTCCATATAAGATCGAGGGACGTACTCGTCTCAAGATCACGCTGGCAGGATCGCTAGTGTACTTGTTTGATGCATGGGTAGGTCCGCCCACCGGAGGTCAAGATCTGATACTAGGAATGGATTTCATGGTGCCAGCGGGTATCCGCCTCGATCTCGCTGATGGGACAATATGTCTACCCGATGAAGTCCGCCTTCAGATGGCTGGTAGGCGTCCTCTTTACGGTGACAAGGTAGAACATGTGTGCTGGAAGGATCACTACTGGATTGATGTCGGGCAAACGGCCGAGATCAGGTTACGCGGTCAAACGTCCAACCAGTATAAGCTATGGGTCACCAGGGGAGATCGATGGGTACCAACGATCACAGTCGGACCAGGAAGGACGCGTTATCTACAGGTGACCAATATAAGTGATCGTGCATTAACTCTCCACGAAGGATCGAGAGTTGCGATGTGGCTGAGTGGAGATCGAGTTCCCCGAATTCCGGGATATGTATCTGTAGGATCGAGGAGATACGCCGAATGGCAGAAACTCGCATATCAGGCAACTACGGATAAATCAGTGAAGCGGGTACCAACGAACAGATCACCGAGCCAATGGTGGAGCGTCCCGAGTACGTAACACCAACTGCGATCTTACCACGGCCGGTAAAAACCATTCAGAATGTCAAGATCGCAGGGGACGGGGACGCAAACCCACCGTCAATCGAATGTACGTCTGACCAAGTCAAGATCGACCCTGCTAACGGTAATAATCTTCGCACCAAGGTCGCAGCAGACATAGGCGATCCTACGATGGATGATGAAGTTTGTATCAAGGAAGGGGGGAGCTTATTCGCAGAAGATGTGGAAGGTCAAATGGCTGTGCTACCAGAAGTGACCGCGACCACGGAAGAAGTCAAGATCGAAGATCTTCAAATAGGTGATGCCAATACCAACACCCAGGAGGAGATCGAACGTCTTGGGCAGATTATCTGGAAGCGGAAGCACCTTCTTATCGGAAAGGGCAATGCCTTACCACCAGCAGCGAAGGGAGTGGTATGCGACATAGATGTGGGGAATGCAAAGCCAGTCGCTCAACGTTGTCGCAAGGTGGCGATACAATTCCGCGAAAAGTTATATCAACTAATCAAGGGACTACTATCTGCTCGAATGATCCGACACTCGACCTCTCCTTGGGCTTCACCCATAGTTGTGATTATCAAGAAGAATGGGATCGACATCCGGTTATGTATCGACTACCGCCTGGTTAATAGTCTGACAAGGCTCATGGTATATCCTATGCCGCTGATCAATGATTTGCTGGATGATCTCGACAAGGTTCTCTGGTATTGCTCCTTGGATATGGCCAGCGGTTTCTGGGTAGTGCCCATGACAGACCGAGCCCGATCGATCTCGGCATTTATTACTCCATTTGGATTGTTTGAGTGGAATCGAATGCCGTTCGGACTTAAAAACGCTCCCCAGATCTACCAGAGACTCCTAGACAATGCACTATATGGATTCGTGAAAGTGACCCAAGATCAAGATCGATCCGGCCGAAAGGACGTATTCGAGGCAGGAGAACCTGATCTAGAGAGAAGTGAGTCAGTGTTGGGACGTCGATCTTACATCGACGACATACTGGTAACCGGAAGATCGTGGGACGCGTTATGCGAAAAGGTGGAAAAGTTGTTAGACGCCTGCGACGAGTGGAACTTGTCCATCAGTGTCGCCAAAAGCTTCTGGGGTCAACGAAAGGTGGACTATCTAGGACATCGTGTATCAGCTGAAGGTTTGGAGACACATCCAAAGGATTTGTCGGCTTTACAAGAATTACCGTTCCCCACCAACCTAAGATCGATGCAATCATTCTTGGGGAGTCTCAACTACTACAGCCGATTTATTGAAGATTTCGCGATCTACGCATCAGTTCTGTACGAGCTACGTGAAGCGGATTTCTACGAGATCGCTCGGAAGATAAAATCGACTGGGGACGATGAGGGTGTCGTGGCAGAAGAGGATGGTAGTTGGATCGAAGCCAAGGCAGCGTTCGCTACACTAAAGAACAAGATCGTGAATGCTCCGATCTTACAACACTTTGATGTGGATCGACAACCGGTGGTGGTAGTATACGCCAGCAAGTGGGCGATCTCAGCTGCCTTGATGCAAGAACACGACGGGTGTACAAGCCAGTAACTTTCACTAGTCGCACGCTCAAGCCGAATGAGATCAACTACGGTATGGTCGACAAGGAAGTGTTGGCTTTGCTCAGGATACTAGACATCTGCTATACTCAACTCGTGACAAGATCGATTAAAGTATTGACGCGCCACTCCACATTGGCATGGTTACTTCACTCATCTGGATTGCAAGGACGGTTAGGACGATGGGCTGCACTTCTATCAAGCTGGACCCTTGAGATCGTCAAATGTACCAGAGGAGAGGACGAGATCTTAGGCGTGATCGCGGCAAGTATTACGCCCCGCAAGGAAGTGGACTCGATCTTGATTTCGATCGCTCCCAGGAAACAACCGCGACAAGTGATCTCGATGCCACCTCCAACAGTGGAGCCAGACGAGAGATTGCTAGTTGTTAGTTTTGATGGATCAGCACGTGTGAAACGAAGTGGCGGAGCATACAGCGGAATAGTGTGGAGCCTACCAGAATGGACAGTGATCTCAGCCGCTTCGAAGTATAAGCTCGATCTTACGGTAAATGAGGCGGAGTATCACGGTCTGCTTCTATGCCTCGATCTCCTGTCAGATATGGACAGGGGACGCCTGATTATCTGTGGAGATTCTAACTTGGTGATCAGACAAATGAAGGGTGAGATCGAGTGCAAAGCCCCGGGGTTAACGTTGTTACGGCAGCAGGCACTGGAACGTCTCCGATCTTGGCCCAACCATGAGTTCCTTCATATGAAGCGAGATTGGAACCAAAGCGCAGACAGTCTGGCGAGTGCCGCATTACGTCGCGAAAGTGGAGTGGTGATTGTCACGGAAGGGGAGCGCCAAGATCTTATGACTCTCAATAGATTGGATGAGTTGCTAACAGCTAAGGACGATGCAGCTACAGTCAAGATCGCCGCTGTCACAAGATCGCGTAAGAAATGTCGACCTCAGGTGTTACAAGAAGAGATTGTGCAAAGAATGAGGATGGAACGTATTAGCCGAGCGCAAAATGAGGAAAAATGGATCGTCGATCTTAAGGCCTACCTGCGAGGGGACGTACAAGATCTTACTTCGACTGAAGCGAAAAGCTGTTCTAAGATCGCAGATCGCTATGAGACGGATGAGTCAGGATTGTTGTTTTATTTTCCGCCGACCAAGTGGTCTGATGAAGATCGCGATCTTATGGCTAAGCTTGTGGTGCCCGAAACATTGCAAAGCGATCTTATGCACCACTATCACACAAGTTTGGAAGGTGGTCACCAAGGTATTGGGCGGACATACCACAAGATCAGAGCTCATTTCCACTGGCGCGGATTATATCAGAGTGTACAACGCTACGTGGGTCAGTGCATAGATTGCGAGACAGAAAAGGACGACCTACGATCCACGGGGAATCGCCCGGCAACTTACAAGCTACGTACCCATTCCAGATTATCGGCATGGATCACATACCGTCGTTACCAAGATCGTACAAAGGAAACACCGAGTTGCTGATCTGGATCGATCTATTCACCGGATATGTGATCGCAAAAGCTAGCGCATCAAGGACAGCTCAGACTGTTGCTGAGAACTACGAGGAATGTGTTTTCCGCCGATTCGGTGCAAGCGAGGCTATCCGACATGACCGAGAACCCGGTTTTATGTCTGACTTCTTCAGATCGTTCAACAAAATCGTGGGACAGAGACAGCGAGCAACAATGGCATACCGCCCGCAAGCAAACGGTACAACCGAACGGATGGTGGGAACATTGACACGTGCAGTCAAGATGTATGTGGAGGATGTCGACCAGCGAGATTGGGATGAATACGCCGAGCGCCTCTCCTTTGCACTCAATACTGCCCAAGATCGCGTCCGAGGAGATACCCCATTTTATCTGTTACATGGCTGGGATCCTCGATCTACGTTGGAAGCAATGATACCATTAGGATCAACGAGAAGGCGAGATCGTGAACCCCGCCGATGGCGATACCAGATACAGAAGCAATATCAACAAGCACGTGAACAAGTGAACGAGAGATTACGTGTTGCGATCCAAGAAAGGTCAGATCGACACAATGAAACGGTCCGACCACATGAGATCGAAGTTAGAACTCAAGTGTGGCTGTATCTAGATCGAGTCAAGGAAGGATATGCACGTAAGCTGGCACATATGTGGCACGGCCCCTTCCGTGTGTTGGAACTGGTGGGAAAACATGCAGCACGTCTTGAGATCGCCGGTACAGAATATCGACTCTTCCCGGTGGTGCATGTCTCTAAGATCAAACCTGTACGACAATTTCCGGACCGTCCCCAGGTGCGGTTGACAATACAAGATCAAGATCGATATGATTTTGATGAAGCGTTGTTACCTGAAGACAGCTGGGTACGAGATCTAGATACCGACGAATATGAAGTTGAGAAGATCGTAGACATGAGATCGGGGAAGCGCACGCGATATGGACGTACATTGCGCGAATTCTTGGTGCACTGGAAGGGGTATGATGATCCGACATGGGTGGATGAAGCCGATCTTAATTGTGGAGCTCTACTGTATGACTTTTTGCGAGATCGAACGAATCGAAATCGATTCGAGGTCATGCAATCACATGAGGGGCCATAGGGAGGCGAGATCGTGAAGTGAGATGGTCACATCACGAAGAGCTAAGTGAAGGATCTATCGGACGGCGATAGATCAGGTGGATGGTGGTGAATATGATACATGTGAACCCGACTAGATGACTATAAGTCACTAGGATCGAAGGCGTTAATATCTTAAGAATGACGCATAAAAGGAAGGAAATCGCAAAGAAGAAATGGATTAATCAAGAAGATTACAGCACCGCTATGTTAGAGGCTGGCTGAGAGGAAGGTGGCACGTTGACGAACTTGTCCTGAAGACGAGGAATACGCGTCGCTGGATGATCTGCAGAAGATCGGCGATACTGTAGACGCCAAGGTTCCGCAAGATCAACGGCGGACAACGCATCCTCTAGCGACGCAGCAGACACATCCGGATACCAGATCTTGGGGTGGCGCGGCTTGGGAAAATGTCGGAAGAAGGGGTCCAACAAGACGTCCAGATCGCAATATTGTTGGCGCAGAGCCGGGATGAGGTGTCGAAATAAGAACTGCTTCCAGGCGGCTCCAGCCCGAGATCGACGCTGGCGACGACCTTCATGATAAGCGGATAAGGTTGCGTCAGCAACACACATGTCTTCTGAGATCGGCAAGAAATGGCTCGACTCCCAGATCGCCTGAAGGTGTTTCTCCTCATACTCCAGATATTTCTCACAAAAGCCATGAGGCATAAAGTCAACCATGAAGGAGAGAGGTCCTTCGGTGGATTCCAGAGACGCCCATGGTGGAGGGGTAAGAGACATCAAGGCATCCACAGCAGGTCCCGTAACAAAATCTTCGATCTCGATCCGAGAGGGTGTTGCTGAAGAAGCCACGTCGGGAAACAGCCATTCAGAGACACCGAGCAAAAGGTGACTCAACACCTTGGTGTTCAAGGTGGAGATGCTCAGATGACTCACACGATCGACATCCCAAGGGAAGACGTCCGCTGAGCGGAATAGACGTCTGGTGATCAAGCTGGGAATCCACTCTGATCTTGGAACTTTGGGGTATGGCGGAGTCAAGGTGGTGGCTTCGGAGGACCGTCGAATATCAGGAAGTGATTTACCCGCACTAGACTCAAGATCACTGCCATCGGGAGCGGAATTAGGGCTACCCATGGATGGATCGACCTCCGGAGACTGCTCGGATGGGTCGTCGGAAGGAATATCACTTCCCTCGCCACCCAAGTCGATAGGATGACCGGCAGTCCCTGAAGCACCCTGATCTCCCCCAGACGGCTTGGATCGACGAAGGTCCGAACGAGATTTAGCCAAAGCTGCTAGCACCTCAGGATCGTCCGCATCATCCTGCTCAGGAGAGCCATCTTCTTGCTCGATCTCGGACTCTTGGGGAAGATCTGGAGAGCCGCCTTCCTGCTCAGGAGAGCCGCTTTCTTGCTCGATCTCAGATCCCTGAGGAAGATCGGGGAGTTCAGGTTCAGGGATGTCTGGATCCGGACCCTCGGAGTCAGGAAGGTCGTCAGGGGATTTGGAGGACGAGAGGTCGAGCCGACGAGTCTTGCGAGATCGAGGCGGGGATGATTCCGACCCAGATCGAGGACGCGTCAGACTTGCTGGGGTCGGAAGAGCAACATCTTGGTTGAGGGAGCGTGCCACAGCCCAAAATCGACTATAAGCGTCTGTATAATGCGCTGAGAGAGCAGCATGCTCTACCCGTAGAGCAGCAAGCTCCCGCTTCTGGCTCGCGAATTGATGATCAACTTGGGAGCTGGCAGTCTGAAGATCAGCGACTTGTTGCTCTAAACGGGAGATGTTGGCCCTCATAGAGTCAACATGATTCCCACGAGCGCGAAGTTCAGCCCGAGCCTTATCTAGACGCTCAGACGAAGACGCAACCTTCGCCACCGCTTGATCTCGCTCGGATTGAGCTTCATGGCAGCTCGTGTGGAATTGATCCCGCTCCTCCTGGAGTCGAGCAATACGTCGATCTTGTGCGCTGATCTGACGCTGGAGCTGGAGAGCAGCCGCTTCCAGTGAAGCCTCTGACCGCTCCAGCGCTTGACACCGCTGCTGAGCCTTGGATAAATCTTGATCTCGATCTTTCAGACGCTGACGGACTTCCAGCAGTGATTGATCTTGCGTCTGATCACGCTGTCGAGCAGCGATCAGCTCCTGATCCTGATTAAATAAGAGCCGGGCGAGCGCAGTGGGAGGTGGAGAACCAAGATCGGGATGACTGGTTAGAGCAGCCAGTTGAGCTTGAAGGTTCTGGACCTGGCGCTTCAAAGTGTCAATCTCGTCTTCCAGACACAAGATCGTACTCTTAGATGTGGCTTGCAGTTCGTCGTAAGCCTCCCGAAGCTTGGAAACCCTGTCTAGCTTCTCTTCAAGCTCTTCGACCGTAGATTTGCTTTCTACCAGCTCTGCGTTGGAATCCTCCAATGCCTCGATCAGCGCGTCATACCGATCTTGACAAAATTTGGCGAACGGCATGGCCTGAGATCGGAGGTGACTCAATTTGCGATGTAGATCGCCCATGTGACGGAGAGAATCCACGTGAGCGTGCTGAAGATCCTCATGATCGTCTTGGAGCTGGCGGAAGATCGACTCACGACTGATAATGTCCTCCACACCCTTTAGAGAAGCCTGAACGTCTCGGAGTGACGCTTGGACGACTTGTAAATCCACATGAGATCGATGAACGTGGGCGGTCGGCGCAGAAGACAACCGATGACATTCCGGACATGAAGAATGAGGGTGAGGAGGCGAATTGGAAGATGCATCAGGATCAACGGCAGCGGCTGCCACCGCAAGCAGGCCCAATGGGCCCGGTGGCATAGGCGATCTTGGGTTGGATGAAGAATTGGAGGCTTGATCTTGAACCATGGTGGAGAATCGACTGGAAGGAGATGCGATGCAGCGAGCGAAAACAGTTGTGCTGCTATCACTCGCGCAGGGGACGGTTGTGGTGAAGCAGATAAGAAGTTTTCCGATCTCGATCTCGTCCCGTCAATCAAGATCAAGAACAATCCCTCTCTACGGTGATCCTCGATATAGTGACATTCACTATAATGACCCAGTGAATGCGTGTGCCATCATCCCTGCCCAAGGCGATTGTACCCACGCGATATCGATCCTGACAGGTAAATATCGATCTTAGCTTTATTATGGGTTTTAAGAAGCCAGTGCGATATGGATAGCCACAGATGGGAAGCATAGGATAATAACCATTAATTCAGAGTTGTTTTTACCTTCTACTACACAAGTCTTCCTTCTTCTTCGCTATTCCGGGTAGGGATATACAAGATTGGCCCTCCCGACGCCACGCAGGATCAAGATCGACACTAAGTGGAACCCCTACGCCCAGATCGCTTGGCTGGACGTTCGTCAACCCTCAAATCTCAAGAACCCGCTATAGGAAGCGGCAAGCACGTATTGGAAGCTATTGGATAAAGGTCACACACCGACCACAAGACCCCCCGAGCTAAGATCGACACTGGTCAGAGCAAGATCGACCAAGTTCAACCAAGATCGAAGCTCGGTAACTACACGGCGCAGCGAGTAGAAGTATCCCCGCTGCTGCCACCTCTCCCGCTGTCCTGTCAGACAGCAAGATCGACAACAAGCGCGTCTATCGAGATCACCCGAGGAGCGATCTAGTCCCACCGACGGGTACACAAGGTGAGATCAAGCAACTTCACGGAAGATCGGAGTACCCCCTCCGTTAGTCGGCAGTTCGGGCGCAGTGTGCAAGAGGACCCCTGCGATCTTGCGATTTCGCAGAACCACTTCGCCACAATCTCGTGCATTGCGGACACGTAGGTGGCATTCAATATGCACTCCGGATCTTCAGTAGGGCGCTGGGTGTGTGCGGTTCGGTCGTCCGGCTCGTCCACAACCTGACCCAAGGCGCCGATATTCTCGGACGTCTCCACATTTGAAGCCTCGGTGCACAATGCATTGTCTGTAGCATGGGTCGAGGGCTGCTTCTGAGCTTGTTCGAACACTCGGTCGCCACTCCCTGACACTAGCGTGTGCTCCGACTCCTCGGCTAGCCAACACTCGTAGAGCTCGCGCTCTCGTTCAAACAGCGTCTCGTCACGGCTCTCCGCGTAGGCAAGGATCTGCTACTCCTTATACTTGTTAGACCGTAGGCGTACGTACCCAGGCTCGCGCGGAAGTTCGCCTATCGGTACCCATAGCACTACCAAGTCATGTTTTGAACAATTAGCGACCCTCGGTGTCACATTCGTCAGTCGGATCCACGTCGGGTGCCCTCATCTAACCTCGTTACCGTCGGAACGAGTCTCTCCGTCCGTCGGATCCAAACTTCGTGAGTGTCCCGAGAGGGTCGTTTGCACTTAAACCGAAACTCTCGCCACTCATGACCGGGGATATACAAGTCCTCGGTCGGTCCACCAACCACTTGAGTGCCGTAGGGTTCATCATCAGCGGCGCTCAGCGACTTAATTAGTGGCACCACCACTTCATCTGGCAGTCTAGCTGTCCCGTGGAACAGGACCAGCCGGACACCCGCCGGAATCATGAAGTCCGTTCCGAGGACCACATCGACTCCTGCACTGTGGTTCATGATCCACATTTCAAACTCGTACACTCGCTCCCACCCAGGGTGATCTTCACGAGTGCTCGTCGACGAGTCTCTAGCACTCCAGGGTTAATGCCCCGCACTTCTAAGCTTCGGCCGTGGTCCGGGACTTCACGCAACCGCAACCTCTTGGCGTAGTTCGCCGAGATCACGCTGACGTTGGCTCCTGTGTCCAACAGAATCCTCGTTCGCACATCGTTCACCGCACCCTTGACCAAAGCTCTCATTCTCTTCCTCTTGTCGTACCGTTGGGACGACCACCACCCCAATCTCTCGCCTGGGAGTAACTTCGTCCTCGGGACGAGACCTCGGGGCGATTGTTCAACTCGGGACATACTAGCAATCGAACCCTCGGTCTTGCGGCCACTAGGTTTGCCAATAATCCACTCCTTCACTCCACACTCACTGATGTATACACCTCTCTCCTTTTCATTTTCCGTCGTTGTCACACTCGTAATCTCTCGGTCTTCGGGCCAATTCACCTCTCCTGCGAATGCGAACATATAGTCGGCATCTATTGCAGGTTCGGTTAACTGTGGCAGCCCGATTGGGACCAACCCAGTTTCAGTTGGCGGGCTGCCTAGTTTAAATGATTCCCGAACACCAAGCTTTGCAGCTCAGGCGTGAGATCCTTCTTCTCGACCTTCGATCGTAGGAGGTTGGTGAGCTCGTTGAGGGCGTCACACTTTCCAGCGTCGTGCACTTGCTTACACAACTTGCATCGCCTGTAGCAGTAATGCACGGAGTGCGACATACTGCCACAGGCTGCACAAGGACCGTACTGGCGCTGTCGATTGTCTCGTCCGTAGCCTCGGTCTTTGTTGAAGTGACCATTACCACCCCTGGGGTGTCGTTGGTCGGACCGGGCGAACGTACCCTCTGCAGCGGCGCGGTGTTCACTGTCGTTGGCGGCTGCAACATGACCGTATTCACCGTTGGGACTAGAGTCACTGTCGGAGCTCTCACTGGAACATCGGCTGCCGTCCCGGCGCCGTTCGTCCTCGCTAGATGTCTCGGTGCTGTCATAACCATGATGGCGCGTCTCTGGGCGGTTTGATCGAGACCTAGTAGCGTCGTTCACATTCAATGCAGCGACAAGGTCGGTTAGCGCATTTGCTACCGTGACTCTCGGGCGTGAATCGTCGCGACGACGTTCTCGGTCATGTCGATCACGGCGATAGCTGTCTCGCGAACCCTCGGTGCGCCTGCCATCATGTCGGCGGCCGTCTTCTTGGTTCTTAGGACGGCGTCCTGACGACTCTCGGGATGTTTTACGCTCTCGACGACGGAGGATGTCGTTGACCATATCTTCGAGGTCATGAATGTCCTTAACTCGGACGTGGCACAGACGCTCTTCTAGACCTCGGTCATCACACGTATCCAAAAAGTGTTCCACATGGTCCTTGGCGTCGCGTCCACCGTTCTCAAACTGCACTCCGGCATTACGGGCGTAGCCGTTAAGCCTATTGAGGTAATCACACACGTGCTCTTTATCCTCTCGTTTTGCTGAATAATACCGAGCCTTCGCAGACTGTGTAAACCGTGAGCAGTAGTACTTGATAAATGCGTCGCTCAACAACTTCCACGTACGACGAGTCTTGCGTGGGAGTTGTCGGTACCAATGTAGAGCTCCATCTTGGAGACTGAGTTCGAACGCCATACACCACTCGTTCGGTGGCGTGTGCGTTCCCTTCATCTCGTAGATAAAGGTTCGGAGCCATTGCATGGACTTCTCGCTCTTGTTCCGGAGTCCAGAATAGGGCTTGATGTTGCCGAGTGGAAGGTGGGTTGCGAGCTCGAGCCTCGGTGTGGAGCTTTTAGTCTCCGCTTTGCTCAGCTCGCGGATCTGGCGCGCCCACTCCTCGGTGAGGTCTCCATCGAGATAATCGAAGTCCCCTGAGTCGCTATCACTGTCCGACGAGTCCTCTGGGCTATCGTAGTTCCTGGCGGGACGTCGGCCAGTCTCTTGACGAGTGTTCGGAGTGGGGCGTGGACTCTCTGTCTCCTCGGCTAGTCGCTCAGATCGACTTGCAGACCTCGGTGTCACCATGTGCGAGTCTTGCATGTACGGTGAAGCCTCGGCTGTAGCCGTAAAGGTGCCAGAATCGGAACCCTCGTTGACACGCTTCTTGGGAGTTTGAGGAAGCGGGACCTTTGATGGATCCACCGCTTCCGGTGCGCGTCGGGCTATAGGTTGACGGCCTGCCCCAATCTCGGACACCCCGAAAGACGTTCGCAGCTTCTTCTTCCACTTTCGCAACGCTGTGCCGGCATCGGTCGGCGTCCAATCCTTGAGTGCGGCGTCAGATGGAAACCTCTGAGGCTCGCACCCCATAGCACGGAGAAGTAGCACAGTATCCTGAGCCACTTGTCGAGTGCTCGTTGAGTCAATGGGCACAGCTAGCTCACCCCCGAGGTCCATCCAGACAGCCTGGCGGACCAGCTTCGGGCCGAACAGTTGCATCCAATTGCTCCTAGCCTTCATGAGTTCCAGGCAGCGACCCAGAACCTTGTTGGCAGCCGGCGTATCACCATTGACTGGTGGTCGGTTGCCTGTCGACCGAGAAGTTGCCTTCCCTGTCATCGCCGACGGCTTCAAACCATCGGACCCATCATCACTGTCCTCGGTGGCTGGTTCAGGACCGGCTACGTCGTCCAGTTCTTCGGTGAGGTTACGCGCGAGCGACCTCACCCCTCCGCTGCGGCCTACGGATACCACAGCGGCTTCCGAAAGGTCGGGCATCGCTGCCTTCTCTTCCAGGTACTCTTCATCATCATCTTCCTTGGCGTCGGAGTAGCCAACCGACTCGTCGAGACTTCCTGAACGTTCGGCAATCGTCACCAAACGAGATGTCGGGGATGTCGACGATGAACTACCACGGTGCAACGTAGGCTCGGTGCGTGTTCCACTTGACTTCATCGGCGTTGCTGGTACCGCTGACTTGCCTCCTCTCGCCATTTTCTCTCTTCTTCTCTCTCTCGAATGCTCGTTAGGGTAGAACCTAACACAACCACAACACACAGAAGGTCACACCAATCCCGAGTCGCGGCATTCTGTCGTGTAGGACACGATAGAATTCTCACTTGTCGGGTGAGTTCCCACCAACAACACACGCTTCCCCTTGAAGGTCAGCGATTTGTTGGATCAAACCTGAAGACCAGGAATGATCCCTTACACCGGGTCGGTTGTAAGCGCTTCTGTATACCGAGGTTGTTTTAGGTAACCCTTACCTACACCACTAGCCACGAGCTTAGACTAGGGTGTTATATTGCGCTTTCGCGCGTAACCCTGCAGTCCCTCAGAGGAAAGGGTACCGGCGTGTTAGGCCTTATACAGGGGTGTCGAGGTATAACCTCGACGGGGAGCAAAATATATACTAGGACCTTAGTAGACCCTAAGTATACATGTAACGACACTTCACTGTCGCCTCCGATCTCTCGGCCACACCAACTCTTGGCCTGACCAGGATAAACTCTCGGTTCAATGTACCTTGAGTCTACCAACAGGAATCCCACACAACTGAGCGTGTCTTGGCACTTAAATAAGCTAGCTACACTTACCTAAGTCGGACTTGACTCTTGTTAGCTGGGGGGAAGACTGCGCTTTATAAACTGCTTAATGTGAGGCTCAGAGAGCCTCTGTATGTCATCCTATGTTTTGTCCTATGCCTAAATACAAATATCAAGTGTAAACAAATCTCTGTAGGAGTCTCCGAGGTTTCAGAATAAGTACGACCGAGGGGTCGACAACTCACCCTTAAGTACGGATTTGGGACTGTACAGACGTGAGACAAGGGATCTGAGATGGGTACAGAGCCCTATCTCGGCCTAATCCACGAAGCCTCGGCCAGGTTGTATTAGGCTAGCCGAGGCTCTCGGGGGTCACTATTCCTTCTCTGTCACTCTGTCGCGGGATGTATAATCCTCCAATGGGGTGAACCCTCGCTTTTCACCGAAAGGTTCTGTGGCGGTTGCCCCTAGCGACTGGGTCGCTACCTCACGGTTAGAACCCAACACCACAATTCCCTGGTTAGCTCGTCACCAGCCACACATTGACTGGTTGACTCGCACTGTCCGTCCACGTGACATTGATGTTAATGCTGTGTTGGCATCTTTGAGCGGAACGCCTAATAACTGGCCACATGTTGCAGTCATGGACCCCGACTCCATGACCACTGCTGTTTGAGAAGTGAGCGATGGCCCTTCGTGTGCGGCATGCGAGCGCGCAACTTGTGTCGGCCCAGATCTGGAGTCTCAGGGTATGATTGGTGCGATCGAGCAGGGGCTCTCGCGTCACGGTGGGCAGTGGCTCCCGAAAAGAGAAGAAGATGTGGTAGAGCGTGGTCTCCCACGCGCGGTTGAGCAAGGATTCCCGCGGGTGGTCGAGCAGGAACTCCCCGATCCTGAACAGGAAGATGTGGTAGAGCGTGGCCTCCCACGCGCGGTCGAGCAGAGGCTCCCGCGAGTGGTCGAGCGGGAGCTCCCTGATGAAGTGAACACTGAAGTTGTGCTCCGGCACCCCAGTGATACAGACATGATCGAGCATGGACTCTCATCGTCTGAGGAGGAAGAATTCGAACGGCCTGTTCGTCGCCGTGGTCGTCGCAACCCCCGACACCCACGTACACATCCGTGTGAATCAATACAGACCGAGTACGAAGTTCTCTCGGTCCTGATGAAGAACGATACGGATGCAACCCCGTGCGTACAGGACGTCCGAGTCGCATGCCCACCTCGCGACGCAGCGGTGATCACGAAGCTGCCTGAACAGCCGCGGAAACACTTCCTCCGCGACCTCAAGCACGGCGAAATCGATCAAGTCTGTATGATCGTCGTGGAGGACGACACATCCATTGCAGCGGTCGCAGCCTATTGAGGGTAACCGGTTTGATAACGGTTATTAACCGTGAACCGGTTAACCCGAACCGGTCCAATGCGACCCCACGTTGATTACGCCATCAGTGATTACGCCACCGTCGAGTACACTACATGTAGGTACAAGATTGTAGGTACAAGATGGGGAAGCGACGTGGCGCTCTCTGATTGGCTGTAGTAACTCAGTATCCAGAAAAGAATCAAGTAGTGTGTATCCAGTAGGTTTAGAGATAGCAAGTAGTCTTGCGAGCTAAAGACCTCAATCAATCACTTTCGAATCTTCCTTCTTCCGCTCAAGTGGTCTACTGTCCTCGCTCCGGTCAAGCTCCGAGTGGTGACTCTCCCTTCTCTTCGTCCAAGATCCATACCCTTCTTCAGGTTATGAGCCCAAGCACCATATCCTCTGCCCAAGACGTCTCCACCAAGGTCTCCATCAACAAGTTCAACGGCGACAACTACGCGACGTGGAACCGCTACATGCGTGGTGTGTTCCTGACCAAGTCGGTGTGGCATGTTGTGAACCGAGAAACGACTCCGACCTTCGCGGACACTCTGGCCAAGAACGACTACGTCAAGTCGAGCAACATCGCGTTCGGACTGATGCTGCTCCACATGGACGCGGACTACCATCACGTGGTGGACAACTGCGAGGAAGCGTGGGTAGCGTGGTCGCGCCTGAGGACGCTGTACGGAGGATCGCAGAAGGCTGGTCGCATCTACCTGAAGCGACAGCTCTTCAGCATGGAGATGGCGGAAGGCGGCAATGTACTTCATCATTGCAATGAAGTTCTCAACATCAGCGCCAAGCTCAGCAGCATCGGCGCCAAGATGGAGGACGAGGACGTGGCGATCTGTTTGCTGCGCAGTCTCCCCAAGAGCTACGAGAACGTCGTACTGAACTTGGAGATGAGCAACGCAGAGCTGCGATCGCAAGACGTTGTGAAGGTGCACACGAACGAGCATATCAAGAGGCAAGGCGAGAAGACGGCGACGGTGAAGATGGAGAACACGGCCAAGGCGTTCAACACCGACCGCGAATCTCGTCAATGCACGTACTGTGGGGAAATTGGGGCATGTGATTGACAAGTGCTGGACCAAGCAGAAGGATGAGAATCGGGGACCAAGACGCGGCGGCAACAACAATGGCCGTGGACGCGGGGCCAACAGCATCCAGTGGAGAAACAGCAGCGACGGCTATGACTACGACTACGACTACGATCGAGTGGCGTTTGCGGTTTCCCTGGAGTGTGGAATTTCGACGGGCAAGAATGTGTCCGGGATGTGGGCGGTCGACAGCGGCGCAACGCACCACATCTGTAACGACAAGGCCAAGTTCACCACGCTGAATGAGCAAGATGAAGGTGAACTTTCGGTGGCCGATGGCAACAAGGCCGCGATCAAGGGTGTGGGGACCATCGTGCAACGAGTGGTTCTACCCAACGGCGACGAGCACGACATCGAGATCAAGGACGCGTTGTATGTGCCGAGCATGAGCAAGAATCTTCTGTCAGTGCCACAGATCAACAAGAGTGGCAAGTTCCAAGTGGTGCTCGACGACAACAAGATGCACGTTTCGCGCAAGGGCTCGAAGCAAATGGTGGCAACGGCGGATCTCGTGGACGGACTCTACTGGCTTCACACGCCTCAGCGATCGGCGAATGCGATGACAGGAGGAAAGACTGTCGACCTACACGCGCGCATGGGTCACGCTCCGGTTGAGGTACTTCGCAAGATGGTTTTCTTCGGGTTGCTCGGGAATGGTTTTTGGACCATCTTTCCTTGTTGGCAACCGCGACACATACTTTTTCCACTCGACTTCGAGGGTACCTTCGCGTCCTTGCTCATGTTGTTGTTGACCATCTTGTACAATCCATTCGAGTTCCTCCACTTCGACATTTGTGGACCCATGGAAGAAGAGTCGCTGGGTGGCAGCCGTTACTTAGTGCTCATCACGGATGAAGCAAGTAGCTGCATGTCGGGATTCTGTCTGCGAGCCAAGTCGGAAAGTGAAGGCTGTCTGCGCAAGTTCATCACCAAGGTGGAGAGGCAATTCGATGCCAAGGTGAAATTCGTGCGGCATGACGGAGCCAAGGAGTTCGCGACCAACTCGCTGAAGGCTTTCTACGAAGATCACGGCATCGAAGTCCAGCCTACAGTTCGGTATGCGCACCAGACCAATGCGACTGCTGAGCGCGCCAACCGAACAATCGTGACTATTGGCCGCAGCATGCTCCACTACGCTGGCTTGGACAAGTGTTTCTGAGCTGAGGCGGCGATGACGGCCATCTACATCAAGAATCGTCTGCCGTCTCCGAAGTCGCCCGACAAAACTCCGTTCGAGATCGTGTACAAGTCCAAGCCGAGTGTGAAGCACATGCGGATCTTCGGCTGCTAGACGTACATTTTGACGCCAAGAGAGAAGCGACTCAAGTGGGACCCCAAGGCTCGTGAAGGTATTTTCCTGGGCTATGAAGAAGTGTCGAAGGCGTATCGAGTTTATGACATCGAGGCGGGGAAGGTGGTAATCAGTCGCGATGTCAACTTCGATGAATCGACCTTTGGACTTGCACAGCCGATTTCCGACGAAGATGTCGATGATACTGCGCTGGACTTCGCCTCCCTCGACATCGATGATAATGGCCCTCCGCAAACGGACTACAAGCAGGCGGGGAAGCGCAAGAGTCGTTCAAGTGACGAAGATGACGTTGGAAGAAGGCCTCGAACTGTCCGTCACCGAGTTGGACTAGAAGAAGCAAGTGCACCGAACCGAGTGAACCCTGACGAAGAAGAAAAATCTGACGACCAAGATGACGAGTCGACACCCCTTGTGTTTTGGCGTGCAAGTGCTAACGCAGTCGAAGCAACTGTGGATTTATCGGAGCCATCGACATTCCAAGAAGCCGTAAATGGCCCGGACCAAGTGCACTGGCGCAAGGCAATTCGTGCCGAGCTCAAGTCGATGCGACTTCGTGGTGTGTTTCGTGCTGCCAAGTTGCCCAACGGACAACGCGCCATTGGCACCAAGTGGGTGTTCAAGATCAAGCGCAAAAGCGGACGGATCTATCGAGAAGTACAAGGCGCGCCTCGTGGCCAAGGGTTTCAAGCAGAAGTATGGCATCGACTACACGGAGACGTTCTCACCCGTGGTCAAGTACGTGACACTGCGCATGGTGATCGCTCTAGCCAAGTACTTTGGTTGGCCCCTCGATCAACTGGACGTGGTGACTGCATTCCTGTACGGTGTGATGAAGGAGCTGGTGTTCTGCGTGGTTCCAGAAGGCGTCGAGCTAGATGGCGATTTCGACTGCCTGGAATTGGTGAAGGCCATCTACGGTCTCAAACAAGCTTCGCATGTATGGAAAAGTAAAGGTCGTTTGAGCACTAGATGATAAAATGCAAAGTGATTGATTTAGGTCCTTAGTTCGCAAACTGCCTGCTACCTCTAAGCCTACTGGATGTCCTACCTGGATACACACTACTGGATTCCTTACTGGATACTGAGCTACCCCAGCCAATCAGCGACTGCCACGTCGACGCCCATCTTGTACCCACAATCTTGTACCCACGCACGACAGTAGCGTAAACACTTGTCCCGTAATCAGCTTGACATAATCACGGGAATGCTTGCGGTGCCACTGAGTGAAGGTCGTACCGGTATCTACCGGTACACCGCGGCAGGTCGAGGCGTCTTCTTGACAACACTCCCACTCGACTCGGCCGTAATGGCGCCTTGGATTCCGAGCTTGCTCCGAAGGATATCGAACTGCACGGCGGTGATCGGCTTGGTCATCAAGTCTGCCAGCATGTCCTTTGTCGAGCAGTACTCCAATACCACTTGGCCATCTTCAACCTTCTCGCGCACGAAGTGATAGCGAATGTCGATGTGCTTGGTGCGCTTGTGGAACTCCGGGTTCTTGGCCAACGCGATGGAGCCTTGGTTGTCCTCGTAGATCTTGACTGCCGACTTTGTTGTCAAGAAGGCGCCTCGACCTGCCGCGTTGTACCGATAGATACCGGTACGACCTTCACTCAGTGGCACCGCAAGCATTCCCGTGATTATGTCAAGCTGGTTACGGGACAAGTGTTTACGCTACTGTCGTGCGTGGGTACAAGATTGTGGGTACAAGATGGGCGTCGACGTGGCAGTCGCTGATTGGCTGGGGTAGCTCAGTATCCAGTTAGGAATCCAGTAGTGTGTATCCAGGTAGGACATCCAGTAGGCTTAGAGGTAGCAGACAGTTTGCGAACTAAGGACCTAAATCAATCACTTTGCATTTTATCATCTAGTGCTCAAAACGACCTTGACTTTTGGTTATGAGTCCAAGCCCCGTTTTCCCTGCCCAAGACGCCGACTACGCCTTCGCCATGGACACTGCCTCGACGACGACCTCCCGCATCAACAAGTTCGACGGAACTAACTTCCACACGTGGAAGTTCAAGATGCGCATGGTACTCGAGGAGCGCGACCTGTGGGAAGTGACAAGTGGAGAGATCAAGCTGGAGCACTGCACCACTGCGCTGGACCAATCGACGTTCAAGAGGAAGTTTCGCAAGGCGCTGGCGATCATCTGTCTCGCGATGGAGGATTCGCAGTTGCCGCTGGTTCGGTCGGCCAAGGATGCGTATGATGCATGGTCAAGAATGGAAGGACACTTCGAGAAGAAGAGTTTGGCCAACAAGCTCTTCCTTCGTCGACGTTACTTCACGACGATGATGGGTGAAGGTGATGATGTGCTGGAGCACATCAACAAGGTCAAGACGCTGGCGGAACAGCTCGACGCGGTGGGCGCTCCGGTCAGCGAGGACGACTTGGTGATCACGCTTCTGGCAAGTCTGAGTGAGTCGTACCAGTTCCTCATCCCGGCGTTGGAGTCGAGAGCTGACTCGCTGACATGGGAACTCGTGACGCTTCGACTGCTGCATGAAGACTTGAACCGAAAAGTCAAGGTCGTTTGAGCACTAGATGATAAAATGCAAAGTGATTGATTTAGGTCCTTAGTTCGCAAAACTGTCTGCTACCTCTAAGCCTACTGGATGTCCTACCTGGATACACACTACTGGATTCCTTACTGGATACTGAGCTACCCCAGCCAATCAGCGACTGCCACGTCGACGCCCATCTTGTACCCACAATCTTGTACCCACGCACGACCATAGCGTAAACACTTGTCCCGTAATCAGCTTCACGTAATCACGGGAATGATTGCGGTGCCACTAAGTGAAGGTCGTACCGGTATCTACCGGTACACCACGGCAGGTCGAGGCGTCTTCTTGACAACACTCCCACTCGACTCGGCCGTAATGGCGCCTTGGATTCCGAGCTTGCTCCGAAGGATATCGAACTGCACGGCGGTGATCGGCTTGGTCATCAAGTCTGCCAGCATGTCCTTTGTCGAGCAGTACTCCAATACCACTTGGCCATCTTCAACCTTCTCGCGCACGAAGTGGTAGCGAATGTCGATGTGCTTGGTGCGCTTGTGGAACTCCGGGTTCTTGGCCAACGCGATGGAGCCTTGGTTGTCCTCGTAGATCTTGACTGCTGACTTGTCCTTCATTTCGCCGATCTCGCACAGGAACGCCTTGAGCCAAATTGCCTCCTGTGTCGCTTCCGTCAACGCCATGTACTCTGCCTCCGTCGATGATAGCGCCACTGTCCGCTGCTTCTTGCTTCTCCAGCTGATGCATCCGCCGTTCATCATGAACGCGTAGCCGCTTGTACTCCGTCGAGACTCGATGTCACCGGCCCAATCTGCATCCGAATAACCTTGGAGTCCGTCCTCGCTGCTCGCTTGAAACTCAATGCCATGAGTCTTCGTACCTTGGATGTAGCGAAACACCCTCTTGAGCGCTTGCCAGTGTGTCGGACACGGATCCACGGCAAACTGGCTGAGAACTCCCACTGCGACTGCAAGGTCTGGTCGAGTCCCCACCATGAGATACATCAAGCAGCCGACTGCATTTCGGTACGGTACCTTCGCCATGGTCTCCTCGTGCTTGCAACCTCCTTCGCACATGGCCTTGGTCAGCTTGAGTCCTGGGTCTTGTGGTGTCTTGACAGGGTTGCTCTTCTCCATGCTGAACTTCTCCAGGATGTCCTTCGCAAACTTGGTCGGCCGCACCGACACCTTTCCAGCTGTAAGATCTTGATCAATTTCCATGTCGAGGAAGTACTTGAGCTGACCCATGTCCGTCATCTCGAATCGCTTGCTGAGTGCCTCTTGATAAAGGGTATGGATCTTGGACGAAGAGAAGGGAGAGTCACCACTCGGAGCTTGACCGGAGCGAGGACAGTAGACCACTTGAGCGGAAGAAGGAAGATTCGAAAGTGATTGATTGAGGTCTTTAGCTCGCAAGACTACTTGCTATCTCTAAACCTACTGGATACACACTACTTGATGCTTTTCTGGATACTGAGTTACTACAGCCAATCAGAGAGCGCCACGTCGCTTCCCCATCTTGTACCTACAATCTTGTACCTACATGTAGCGTAATCGACGGTGGCGTAATCACTGATGGCGTAATCAACGTGGGGTCGCATTGGACCGGTTCGGGTTAACCGGTTCACGGTTAATAACCGTTATCAAACCGGTTACCCTCAATATGCTCTCTCAATGCGAAGTCCCATGAATGCCGAGAGCAGCCGTCAGATCCATGTGGCGAGGTCCCGGGAGCGCCTTCGTCATGATGTCCGCCAGCATCACAGAAGTCTCGCAATACTCAAGCTTCACTTCACCACGCTTGACCTCGTCGCGGATATGATGGTACTTGATGTCGATGTGCTTGGCGCGACCGTGGTTCACTGGGTTCTTGGTCATCTTGATACACGACTGATTGTCTTCGCGGATCTTGAGCTCGGGTCCAGTCTCGTTAGCGGCCACCAAAATCTCGCACAGCAGGCGATGAATCCACTTGCCTTCTTGGATCGCCAGACTGAGCGCAATGTAGTCCGCCTCGCTCGTAGACAGCGAAACACTTGACTGCTTCTTGCTTCCCCAGCTCACTGGTGCACCCATCAGCATGAACGTGTAGCCTGAAGTCGACTTGCGGTCCGCGAGGTCTCCAGCCCAGTCCGCGTCCGAATATCCACGAAAGTCGATCTTGTCACCTGGCTTGAAACAGATTCCATGCGACTTGGTGCCTTGCAGGTAGCGAAAGATGCGCTTGACCGCAACCCAGTGCTCTTCTTGGGGGTTCTCCATGAAGCGCGACACATACCCAACTGCAAAAGCAATGTCTGGGCGAGTGGCAGTCATCAAGTGCATGAGAGCACCAACTGCTTCGCGAAACGGAGCATTCACCTTGGTCGCTGCGTCGCTTGGAACAAGGACTTGTCGAGTACTCATGTCCACCGGACTCACCACAGCCTTGCACTCATCCATACCGAAGCGTTTCAGGATGTCGTCCACGTAGCGTCGTTGGCACATCGCCACGCTACCGTCCGGACCATCCACCAACTCAATCCCCAACACGAACGCACACTTGCCGCTGTCGGTCATCTCGAATCGTGTCTTAAGGTCACTCTTGGTGCGTGCTATCAGCTCGGCTGAACTTCCGGTCACCAACACGTCGTCCACGTAGACCAGCACGAGCACACAGTGGCCATCGACAACCTTGATGTAGAGACACGGGTAGAAGGCAGAAACTTGAGAACCGATAGAGCACACGAACTCGTCAAAGGTCTCATTCCATACGCGCGAAGCTTGTTTGAGACCGTAGATGGCCTTCACCAATTCCAGGCAGTCGAAATCGCCATCCAGCTCGACGCCTTCTGGAACCACGCAGAACACCAGCTCCTTCATCACACCGTACAGGAATGCAGTCACCACGTCCAGTTGATCGAGGGGACAACCAAAGTACTTGGCTAGAGCGATCACCATGCGCAGTGTCACGTACTTGACCACGGGTGAGAACGTCTCCGTGTAGTCGATGCCATACTTCTGCTTGAAACCCTTGGCCACGAGGCGTGCCTTGTATTTCTCGATGGATCCGTCCGCTTTGCGCTTGATCTTGAACACCCACTTGGTGCCAATGGCGCGTTGTCCGTTGGGCAACTTGGCAGCACGAAACTGTTGTCAAGAAGGCGCCTCGACCTGCCGCGGTGTACCGATAGATACCGGTACGACCTTCACTCAGTGGCACCGCAAGCATTCCCGTGATTATGTCAAGCTGATTACGGGACAAGTGTTTACGCTACTGTCGTGCGTGGGTACAAGATTGTGGGTACAAGATGGGCGTCGACGTGGCAGTCGCTGATTGGCTGGGGTAGCTCAGTATCCAGTAAGGAATCCAGTAGTGTGTATCCAGGTAGGACATCCAGTAGGCTTAGAGGTAGCAGACAGTTTACGAACTAAGGACCTAAATCAATCACTTTGCATTTTATCATCTAGTGCTCAAACGACCTTGACTTTTGGTTATGAGCCCAAGCCCCGTTTTCCCTGCCCAAGACTCCGACTACGCCTTCGCCATGGACACTGCCTCGACGACGACCTCCCGCATCAACAAGTTCGACGGAACCAACTTCCACACGTGGAAGTTCAAGATGCGCATGGTGCTCGAGGAGCGCGACCTGTGGGAAGTGACAAGTGGAGAGATCAAGCTGGAGCACTGCACCACTGCGCTGGACCAATCGACGTTCAAGAGGAAGTTTCGCAAGGCGCTGGCGATCATCTGTCTCGCGATGGAGGATTCGCAGTTGCCGCTGGTTTGGTCGGCCAAGGATGCGTACGATGCATGGTCAAGAATGGAAGGACACTTCGAGAAGAAGAGTTTGGCCAACAAGCTCTTCCTTCGTCGACGTTTCTTCACGACGATGATGGGTGAAGGTGATGATGTGCTGGAGCACATCAACAAGGTCAAGACGCTGGCGGAACAGCTCGACGCGGTGGGCGCTCCGGTCAGCGAGGACGACTTGGTGATCACGCTTCTGGCAAGTCTGAGTGAGTCGTACCAGTTCCTCATCACGGCGTTGGAGTCGAGAGCTGACTCGCTGACATGGGAACTCGTGACGTCTCGGCTGCTGCATGAGGACTTGAAGCGCAAGGAACAAGGTGGCGGTACTGAAGGAACCGCGTACGGTCAAGCGTTCATGACAAGCGGTAACGGGAAGAGCAAGGGACGGCAGGTGCAGAAGACTAGTGCCTGCCACTACTGTGGCGAACAAGGACATTGGATCGCCAAGTGTCCCGTGAGGATTCGAGAGAACGCGGAGCGGCAGAGGCCGCAACGAGCGAACGTCGCCGATGATGATGAAGACTGCGGCGACAACTTGTTCTCGGTTGGTGGTGGGACCTCCAAGTCGAGTGAAGTTTGGCTGGTCGACTCCGGTGCGACGCAGCACATGACGTACTCGAAAGAGTACATGAAGAACTACAAGAAGATGACTCCGGTGGATGTGCATCTCGCGGACGACGGAGTGGTTCAGGCGGTTGGCAGTGGCGACATTGTCATGTCGATGAAGACCCCACGCGGGATCAAGAAGGGTGTGCTCACGAAGGTGTGGCACATTCCCAAGTTGTCGCGCAACCTGTTTTCGGTCGGGCGATTTGTGGTGTAGCGGGATCAGCAAAATCTACGAGATCGCTAGATCCAACTTCCCACCAATGCCCGGACACCGACTAACGAAGGGGGTCCTCCGATGATCCGTGATCTGCTGAACTTGCTCACCTTGTGTACCCGTCGGTTGGGCTGGATCTTCCTCTCTTGGTGACTGCTAAGTTGCTCGATCGGTGTTAGTTGAACGTCTTGGCGTGACGTTGGGGTCGTAGAGTAGCGTGGAAGTCTTCACACCACTCGCCAGTAGTAGATCCGGAGTCTAAGCGATTAGATCGAGCTTAGATCCGGCGGCCTAGATCTGGATCCGGCCTTGTAGTAATTCCTTTCGTGTAGATTTCCCTTTACGCGGGGTCCTTTGATTGCTTGGCGCTTCCTATAGCGCGATCTTGATCGTTGAGAAACCGAAGATCTACCGGCTAAGCAATTAATACCGGGATCTTGGATCTGCACTTAGGGTAAGATACTAGGAGGTTGGATCTAGCCAATATATTATCTAGATATTATCAACCACCCTAGATCTATACACCTAAATCGCTATTAATACCGTAGGGCCAATGTAGTTCCCGTTTCCAGGCGCGTAGCGAAGCACTTGAGTCGTACGATGCAAATTCGGTTCTGATTTAATGTTAAGACCTATCCCATCCTGTATCCTATCCTTAACGACACATCGACTGATTACGCTATCCTGATCCTTGTCCTTTCTTGTCCTCACCATCCTGGCAGTCGACATCTTTGCAGATCACCCTGGATCTGAACCATAAACATTAGATCACTAGTCGCACTGTTGTGATCTGGCCTTCTCCTTTCTCCAATATCGTAATCACCTTCCGTAATATCCAGATCACACGTCTTCCGAGTCAGATCAAGCCTTAATAAGGCTAGATCACGCTGATCCAATTCCAGATCGACTAGATCTCCTTGATCTCCCTGATCTAGGGTTTCCATGCGTGATCCAGGGGCAATACTTCGTGATAATCATAATTATAACATATCCGAGCTTATTCCATGCCGTTAATCCCCCAATCATCGTTCATCCTTGCCATAATATCCCTAGATCCCGGATCCCTCGGATCCACCTATGGATCTAGGTTCATGAGCCTTGATCCACATTCCCCGACTAGACCCACATATGTGAACCGATCTGGTCTTCACGGATATAGATTATAGCCTAGATCTGGACATCTAGGCTTAGATCACCAGTTTCCACAGACTATATAGACATACTGTTGCACCCATATTACAATCATGCAAGTTCCACATCATCCATATCCATACGAGATCTCCCCAGCCCTTCAGATCTGGGTGCATGTATAGATCGTATGTCCATACATCTATCTCGTCCCATCCAAGATGTCACTAATCTCCATCAATCTTATCCATCAACTGGATCCACCACCGGATCCACCCACATCAGCTCGTCATCTACTCCAATCACATCACGTCAGGTCCGATCACGTCCAAATCGGATCTTTCCTGGATATTCCAATGCCAAATCTTTCAAATCCACTTCACCACAGCCGCCTCCTGGTCGTCAGTTGTAGTTGCACAACAACTTCACTGCGTCCATTCTTCAAATCACCTCGTCCAACTCAAGCTTCTCCACTTCTTCCACTCTGCTCGTAATGTCGGATCATGATCGCGACGGATCACAACATGGATCTGGCCGCCACGATCCTCCTTCTCCTCGATCCGAGATCAGTGGGCCCACTGGGGGTTCACCTGAAGATCTGCGTCGATCTGTGGTCGCCTTGCGTCGTCGAGTGTTGCGTTTGAGCGACGATCTACGGCTGGCCACCCGCCGGGCCGATGAGGCCGTGGATCGCAATCGTGAGCATGTTTGCTCTCTCGAGTCGCTCGAGATGATGTGTGCTACCCAAGGTCGGGAGATCGGGCATTATCGGGCTGAAGTTCATCGCCTCCGAGAGGAGCGTGATGCCCTCCAATCCTCCCTGGAATCCGATCGCATTATCAGTTTGGAGCCGCCTCAGCCTGCACCCGAGATCTCGGCCCTGGAAGCCCAGATCGCCGATCTCAACCGAGATCTCGATCGTCGGTCCGACGAGATCCACCAACTGGAAGCCCACATCGATGATCTGGGCCAAGATCGAGGCCGTCTGGAGTCCACAATCCGTCATCTCACGTCCGAGATGACACAAGCCGGCGGAGAGATCTTGGATCTCCAGCAGATCAATCACGATCTGGATCGGAGCCGGGAGGATGCGGAATCTGCATTGTCCGCGACCGAGGAGAGTTTGCGCCGGACTCGATCAGAGCTGGATCGGGTCGAGGCAGAGCTGCTCTTATCTCGCTCCGATCGCGTGGATCGCGGATCTTCGGGTCCTGATCCGCAGTCCCCACAGGCGAATCTTCCATCCGGGGGCCCCACCCAAGCCGATCTTGATCAGATCACCCGAGAGCGCGACTCTCTACAAGATCAGATCCGTGCGCGGGATGCCGAGATCTTATCAGCGCAGCGGACGTTGGGGTTATTGCAGTCGGATCTGGCAGCCCATCGGGCCAGATCGGCTTCAGATATGACCCAGCTGCGGACGCTGGAGGGTGATTTGACCCGCGCGCGCCATGATGTCGAAGTGGCCCAGAAGGCCTATGCCGATCGGGAACGTACCATCACTGAGAATCAGGCTCAGATCCGTACGCTCTCTCGAGATCTGGGCAAAGTGGTCCGTGAACGGGATGCCCTCCGTCACGAATATACTGCTGCCTTCCAACGCCTCACATCCATCTCGGCCACAATCGGGGCGCCTCCTCCTCAGACCCAATTGCGTCTGGATCCTGGATCCGACACGGATCAGCCCGCGGGAGGGATCCCACGCTCTCCTTCCGCGGAGACTTCGGGCAGTGAGGATCAGGGTGCTGATGCCTCCAAATCAAAGCGATCTCGCAGCAGATCCAACTCGCCTTCCCCTTCGCGGCCTCAGAAGAAGCGATCCGTTCCTCTCGAGGCGGAGGATGAGTCCATGGATGAAGAGGACGAATCCGAGTTTGATCTGGGTGGAGGATCTACCGGAGGAAGATCACCTTCCCCAGATCAAGCCTCAACTCCGCCCTCCAAAGGTGCTGGACCTAGTCGATCATCAGGCGAGGTGATCGAGGTGGGATCTGGATCCGATGAGGCAGAGGAGGATGGGGAGGAGGAGGATGCCGAAGTGGCCGATGACCTCTATGAGGCTCAAACTTTGATGGCCATTTCCCAGTCCAGATCTGAGGCTCGCCGTCGAGATCATGCGTCTCCCCAACGCCGATCTGCAGCCGGATCCGGCGGATCTCCCGGTGGATCCGATAATTCGAACTCTGATGCTGGATCCGGAGACCAGGGCAGCGGATCCGGCCCCACAGGCGGATCTGGTCCGGCCAATCCGCCCCCTGGACGTCGGCCTCCTCGGATCACCTTCGTCCCTCAGGTTCCATTCCCTGAGGGTCGGTGTATCCCCGGTCGGCGGATTGTCCGAGTCATGGCCGCCGCCGACCTAGATCCTTGGATCGAGTCCCGGTTGGCAAATCAAACCTTGATCGCCATGACCGTGAACTTCCTGTTCCCGATCTTACCATTTCGCCCCGACTGGATCTTCCCTCACCGGCCGACGATCTTCACCTCTCCGACTGCTCCTGCGTTCTGTGGTCATCTGATCACGGAGGCCAATGTTAAGGCCTTGCAAGCGGCGGAGCCATGGCGGGTGATCCGAAACACCCTGCCCCCGATCTCCTTTGAGGCCGACATCGGCGGTCGACTTGGGATCTTCATTCGTCAATATCGGGATTTCGAGGCTTCGGAGCTGATCGAGTATTGGGAGTCGACCCACAAGTTTCCGATCACCGCCTCCATGATCGCGCAGTCGCCGTGGCTGGGATCCTTCGCCAAGCAGCGCAACAACCGCAGATCACACGCTGGTAATCGATGGAAGCGCATGTTGCTCACATTGATCCAAGCCATGATCGAGGGATGGTGTGATCTGGATCTACTCCTAGATCCGTTCTTCCTCCACTTCCCCAAGCGGACTGATGAGGTGGCTTGGTATCCCGGGATCGAGGCTCGGCGTGCGAATCTCGCCGATCCGCAGCTCAACCGCCGGGAGCCGACTGATTTGCTGGAGGCGTTGGCAGAGGCGGACACAGCAGATCCCTGGCGCAACCACTATCGGGATCACACTGCGGATCACCCTGCGCGCCATCTCCCTCGCCTGGATCGCAAGTTCTTCGGTCTTCAAGTGGCACAACCACCAACCAGTAGCTAGATCGTAGTGATTAGCTCTTCGTGCGTGATCTATATCTTTTCATAACATCCTTCAATATATATCCGATGATCTTGACTTGGTTGCTTTCCATCCACCTTGATCCGCCTTCATAGAGTCATGACCGACCCTGATCCACCAGGATCTCTGGATCTCGAGACTTGATCTTTCATTGTCATCGCATTCCACATATATATATGCATACCCCTTCCACCGATCTACATCCTTCATGTAGATCCTTCAACCGGTTTCACCACGACAACAACCAGCTTGTTGTCGTTGATTGCGACCTCACGGTTCCTCGTGAGATTGCATCACACCGAATCGATTATGATTCGTGCGATCTCGCAGAAACTCATGCAGCAGAGCGCCACAGTTGAGATCTGCTTCATCCACCCAAGTAGGATCATCATATCCGCGCCAATGTACGAGGAATTCTCGGTAGATCCGTCCATATCTCGTTCTTCTCCCTGATCTCATATCTGTGATCTTCTCCACTTCATACTCATCGGGATCGCGATCTTGGATCCAGCTATCCCCTGGTAATAGATCTTCATCAAAATCCAGACGATCTTGACTTCCCACATTGAGTCGCATTAGTGGTCGATCTGGATATTCTTTCACTAGCTTCAACTTGTTCACATGTACCATAGGGAAAATGTGATATCCGGATCCAGCGATCTCCAATTTCACCGCATGTTCTCCAACTTTCTCTATAATCCGGAATGGTCCATGCCACAAGTGTGCCAACTTCTTAGCGTATCCCTCTTTCACGCGATCGAGATATAACCACACTCGAGATCCGACCTCGATCTGATGCGGGCGGATCTCCTGGTTGTGTAGATCCGCTCGATCTGAGATCGCCTCTCGCAGTCGTTGATTAACCTGTTCTCGAACCTGTTGATAATAACGCTGGATCTGATACCTCCACCGTCGTGGATCCCGATCATGTCTTCGCGTACTTCCCACCGGGATCACCGCTTCCAAAGTGGATCTAGGATCCCACCCATGTACCATATAGAAAGGTGTTTCTCCTCGGATCCGATCATGCGCGGTGTTGATCGCGAAGGTAATCCTCTCGGCATACTCGTTCCAATCTCGTTGATCCAGATCCCGCACATACATCTTAATCGCCCGAGTTGTGGTTTGGACCATCCGTTCTGCAGATCCGTTAGCTTGGGGGCGATATGCCATTGTGGCACGTTGACGTTGACCCAAGATCTTATTAAACGCTCGGAAAAAATCGGACATAAATCCTGGTTCACGATCATGCCTGATCGCTTCGCTGGCCCCAAATCGTCGGAAGACACATTCTTCGTATGATTCGGCGACAGTCTGAGCAGTCCTTGATGAGCTGGCTTTCGCGATCACATATCCAGTGAATAGATCTTCAAAGATCAATAATTCTGTATTCCCTTTGTGCGATCTGGGTAGCGACGGGATGTGATCCATAGCTATGATCTGGAAAGGATACGTTGCCTGAAGGTTACCTGGCGACTCTCCTTGGATCCGAGGTTTGCTTTTGCCAGTCTCACAATCCACACACTCACCCACGTATCTTTGGACACTCTTATACAGACCTCTCCAATGGAAGTGATCCCGGATCCGCTGATAAGTTCGGCCGATCCCTGATGTCCACCTTCTAGGCTCACATGGTAGTGATGTAATATGTCCTGATGTAGGGTTTCCGGGATCACTAGTCGCATCAGCTTATCTCGATCTGCATCCGTCGGTCTCGTGGAGGGACAGTAGAACAGTAGATCATGGTGATCCAAATCATAATCGGCTGCTAGATTAGCATATGATTTGGCTTCTTGCTGAGTCAGATCTTGTAGATCTCCATTCAGATACTTCTTCAATCCCGAGATCCACGCCTCCTCGTCTTGAGCTTGTCGGATCCGACCGATCCTGAGATCTCGAACTATTTCCTCCCGTAATGATCGCGGATCTGAGATCGTCCGCGTCGTAGATCGCGAGCCTGATCGAGTCACTACCGCCGTGATCTGGGCTGCTTGATCCATCCTCTGACTACCAATATCTCATCCAATCGGTTCAACGTGATCAGATCCTGCTTATCCTCATCCGACTCGATCTTCACTCCACTTTGTCGCTGTAGCGCTGCACTAGCCAAACTGTCCGCACTGCCGTTCCAATCTCGTTTCACATGCACAAGTTCGTGATCTGGCCAGTCCCTCAGACGATCTAAACCCTTTGCTTGAGTAAGGTCAGACCTGGTGCCTTACACTCGATCTCGCCCCTGACTTGTCGGATCACCAGATTAGAGTCGCCGCAGAACACCACTCGTTTGTGATCCACTGTACTCAACAGATCCAGACATAGTAACAACCCCTGATATTCAGCTTCATTGACGGTAAGATCTTCCGCATAGGCCGATCTGGCCTGGATCACCGTCCATTCAGGCAACTTCCACAAGATCGCACTGTATGCGCCACCTCCACGCTTCACGCGGGCCGATCCATCGAAACTGACAACATACAGCTCCTCCTCCGCTTGGATCACAGGGATCGGAGCTTGGATCTTCCGTCGTGGCTCTTTCTTGGGCGAGATCTGGATCAACGCTTCATCCACCATGGATCTGGGCGTGATACTAGCCGCAATCACCCCCAGGATCTCTTCTTCTCCTTTGACACACTTCACAATCTCTAATGTCCACGGTGATAGCAGTGACGCCCATTGGCCTAATCGCCCTTGTAATCGGTCGATCTAAATAACCAGGCCAACGTGGAGTATCTAGTCAGCACCCGGATCCGACGTCCCACCAGCATGTTATGTCCGAGATCCAGGATCCGTAGCAGCGCCAACACCTCCTTCTCCACTGGGCTGTAATTCAACTCGTTCGACTTCAACGTTCGGCTTACGAAGGTGACCGGATAGTAGATCTGGTCATACTCTTGCACGAGGGCTGCCGAGATCGCCCAATCACTTGCATATACGATCACCACCGCCTCTCGACCCGGATCGACGATAAAATGGACGGACTAGATCGGATAGACGCGATCTTCGATTTGAGTGTCTCGAAGGCCCGATGAGCACGAATCCATCGTGGATCAGCCTGGTCTCCATCTAGACTTCCTGGATCCGACGGTTGCGCAGGCTTAATGCCAGATCTGATCCTAGATCTTCCTTCAGATCCAGTTGATCCAACTCCTTATATTCCATACTTCGCTTGATCTGGATCCGCACATCATCCTTGGACATCGCGGCGAAATCGACCTCTCTCAATTCCGTACAGCACGGCCGCGTAGATAGCATAGTCTTCGATAAATCGACTGTAATAATTCAAGCTGCCCAGAAAAGATTGCATCGATCTCAGTGATCCAGAAATGCTAGATCCGTTAATGCCTCTAGATCTTGGGATTCGCCTCCAGTCCATCTTTCGAAACGCGATGGCCCAGATATTCCACTTTATTCATACCCCAGAAACTCTTCACCACACTGATCGACAGATTCCACTTATCGCACGCCTCCAGTAGGGCGTCCACTCGATCACATAGCTGATCCCAATTATCCGCTGGTATAAGGATGTCATCGATATACGATCTGCGTCCGATCACTGATGGCTTATCCGGATCATCGGCTTCTCCCACTTCAACCA